>JARVXP010000438.1:0-19031 GCA_029856935.1 Cyclocarya paliurus
GATTCGGAGCACCTCTCTTATTTTACCACTTTTCTCTTGCTTTGTTGAAAGCATAGGGAGGGCAAAGTGGCAAAGTTAAGAGGTTGGAGTTTTTTGCTCGCGGGCTTCCCATGGTACTACAATGACCTTATGGTATGTATGCCCCGACCCCGGGCAATTCGGAGCACCTCTTATTTTTACCACTTTGCCCTTGCTTTGTTGAACGCATAGGGAGGGCAAAGTGGCAAAGTTAAGAGGTTGGAGTTTTTTGCTCGCGGGCTTCCCATGGTACTACAATGACCTTATGGTATGTATGCCCCGACCCCGGGCAATTCGGAGCACCTCTTATTTTTACCACTTTGCCCTTGCTTAGTAGAAAGCCAAGTGAGGGCAAAGTGGCAAAGTTAAGAGGTTGGAGTTTTTTGCTCGCGGGCTTCCCATGGTACTACAATGACCTTATGGTATGTATGCCCCGACCCCGGGCAATTCGGAGCACCTCTTATTTTTACCCTTTCCCTTCTTTTTGTTGAAAGCATAGGAGGGCAAAGTGGCAAAGTTAAGAGGTTGGAGTTTTTTGCTCGCGGGCTTCCCATGGTACTACAATGACCTTATGGTATGTATGCCCCGACCCCGGGCAATTCGGAGCACCTCTTATTTTTACCACTTTGCCCTTGCTTAGTAGAAAGCCAAGTGAGGGCAAAGTGGCAAAGTTAAGAGGTTGGAGTTTTTTGCTCGCGGGCTTCCCATGGTACTACAATGACCTTATGGTATGTATGCCCCGACCCCGGGCAATTCGGAGCACCTCTTATTTTTACCACTTTGCCCTTGCTTAGTAGAAAGCCAAGTGAGGGCAAAGTGGCAAAGTTAAGAGGTTGGAGTTTTTTGCTCGCGGGCTTCCCATGGTACTACAATGACCTTATGGTATGTATGCCCCGACCCCGGGCAATTCGGAGCACCTCTTATTTTTACCACTTTTCCCTTGCTTTGTTGAAAGCATAGGGGGCAAAGTGGCAAAGTTAAGAGGTTGGAGTTTTTTGCTCGCGGGCTTCCCATGGTACTACAATGACCTTATGGTATGTATGCCCCGACCCCGGGCAATTCGGAGCACCTCTTATTTTTACCACTTTGCCCTTGCTTTGTTGAAAGCATAGGGAGGGCAAAGTGGCAAAGTTAAGAGGTTGGAGTTTTTTGCTCGCGGCTTCCCATGGTACTACAATGACCTTATGGTATGTATGCCCCGACCCTGGGCAATTCGGAGCACCTCTTATTTTTACCACTTTGCGCTTGCTTAGTAGAAAGCCAAGTGAGGGGAAAGTGGCAAAGTTAAGAGGTTGGAGTTTTTTGCTCGCGGGCTTCCCATGGTACTACAATGACCTTATGGTATGTATGCCCCGACCCCGGCAATTCGGAGCACCTCTTATTTTTACCACTTTGCCCTTGCTTAGTAGAAAGCCAAGTGAGGGCAAAGTGGCAAAGTTAAGAGGTTGGAGTTTTTTGCTCGCGGGCTTCCCATGGTACTACAATGACCTTATGGTATGTATGCCCGACCCCGGGCAATTCGGAGCACCTCTTATTTTTACCACTTTGCCCTTGCTTTGTTGAAAGCAGTGGGGGGGCAAAGTGGCAAAGTTAAGAGGTTGGAGTTTTTTGCTCGCGGGCTTCCCATGGTACTACAATGACCTTATGGTATGTATGCCCCGACCCCGGGCAATTCGGAGCACCTCTTATTTTTACCACTTTGCCCTTGCTTTGTTGAAAGCATAGGGAGGGCAAAGTGGCAAAGTTAAGAGGTTGGAGTTTTTTGCTCGCGGGCTTCCCATGGTACTACAATGACCTTATGGTATGTATGCCCCGACCCCGGGCAATTCGGAGCACCTCTTATTTTTACCACTTTGCCCTTGCTTAGTAGAAAGCCAAGTGAGGGCAAAGTGGCAAAGTTAAGAGGTTGGAGTTTTTTGCTCGCGGGGTTCCCATGGTACTACAATGACCTTATGGTATGTATGCCCCGACCCCGGGCAATCCGGAACACCTCTTATTTTACCACTTTGCCCTTGCTTTGTTGAAAGCATAGGAGGGCAAAGTGGCAAAGTTAAGAGGTTGGAGTTTTTTGCTCGCGGGCTTCCCATGGTACTACAATGACCTTATGGTATGTATGCCCCGACCCCGGGCAATTCGGAGCACCTCTTATTTTTACCACTTTTCCCTTGCTTTGTTGAAAGCAATGGAGGGCAAAGTGGCAAAGTTAAGAGGTTGGAGTTTTTGCTCGCGGGCTTCCCATGGTACTACAATGACCTTATGGTATGTATGCCCGGACCCCGGGCAATTCGGAGCACCTCTTATTTTTACCACTTTGCCCTTGCTTAGTAGAAAGCCAAGTGAGGGCAAAGTGGCAAAGTTAAGAGGTTGGAGTTTTTTGCTCGCGGGCTTCCCATGGTACTACAATGACCTTATGGTATGTATGCCCCGACCCCGGGCAATTCGGAGCACCTCTTATTTTTACCACTTTGCCCTTGCTTAGTAGAAAGCCAGTGAGGGCAAAGTGGCAAAGTTAAGAGGTTGGAGTTTTTTGCTCGCGGGCTTCCCATGGTACTACAATGACCTTATGGTATGTATGCCCCGACCCCGGGCAATTCGGAGCACCTCTTATTTTTACCACTTTGCCCTTGCTTTGTAGAAAGCCAAGTGAGGGCAAAGTGGCAAAGTTAAGAGGTTGGAGTTTTTTGCTCGCGGGCTTCCCATGGTACTACAATGACCTTATGGTATGTATGCCCCGACCCCGGGCAATTCGGAGCACCTCTTATTTTCCCACTTTGCCCCTTTGCTTTGTAGAAAGCAAGTGAGGGCAAAGTGGCAAAGTTAAGAGGTTGGAGTTTTTTGCTCGCGGGCTTCCCATGGTACTACAATGACCTTATGGTATGTATGCCCGACCCCGGGCAATTCGGAGCACCTCTTATTTTTACCACTTTGCCCTTGCTTTGTAGAAAGCCAAGTGAGGGCAAAGTGGCAAAGTTAAGAGGTTGGAGTTTTTTGCTCGCGGGCTTCCCATGGTACTACAATGACCTTATGGTATGTATGCCCGACCCCGGGCAATTCGGAGCACCTCTTATTTTTACCACTTTGCCCTTGCTTTGTAGAAAGCCAAGTGAGGGCAAAGTGGCAAAGTTAAGAGGTTGGAGTTTTTTGCTCGCGGGCTTCCCATGGTACTACAATGACCTTATGGTATGTATGCCCCGACCCCGGGCAATTCGGAGCACCTCTTATTTTTACCACTTTGCCCTTGCTTTGTAGAAAGCAAGTGAGGGCAAAGTGGCAAAGTTAAGAGGTTGGAGTTTTTTGCTCGAGGGCTTCCCATGGTACTACAATGACCTTATGGTATGTATGCCCCGACCCCGGGCAATTCGGAGCACCTCTTATTTTTACCACTTTGCCCTTGCTTTGTAGAAAAGCAAGTGAGGGCAAAGTGGCAAAGTTAAGAGGTTGGAGTTTTTTGCTCGCGGGCTTCCCATGGTACTACAATGACCTTATGGTATGTATGCCCCGACCCCGGGCAATTCGGAGCACCTCTTATTTTTACCACTTTGCCCTTGCTTTGTAGAAAGCCAAGTGAGGGCAAAGTGGCAAAGTTAAGAGGTTGGAGTTTTTTGCTCGCGGCTTCCCATGGTACTACAATGACCTTATGGTATGTATGCCCCGACCCCGGGCAATTCGGAGCACCTCTTATTTTTACCACTTTGCCCTTGCTTTGTAGAAAGCAAGTGAGGGCAAAGTGGCAAAGTTAAGAGGTTGGAGTTTTTTGCTCGCGGGCTTCCCATGGTACTACAATGACCTTATGGTATGTATGCCCCGACCCAGGGCAATTCGGAGCACCTCTTATTTTTACCACTTTGCCCTTGCTTTGTAGAAAGCAAGTGAGGGCAAAGTGGCAAAGTTAAGAGGTTGGAGTTTTTTGCTCGCGGCTTCCCATGGTACTACAATGACCTTATGGTATGTATGCCCCGACCCCGGGCAATTCGGAGCACCTCTTATTTTTACCACTTTGCCCTTGCTTTGTAGAAAGCCAAGTGAGGGCAAAGTGGCAAAGTTAAGAGGTTGGAGTTTTTTGCTCGCGGGCTTCCCATGGTACTACAATGACCTTATGGTATGTATGCCCCGACCCCGGGCAATTCGGAGCACCTCTTATTTTACCACTTTGCCCTTGCTTAGTAGAAAGCCGAGTGAGGGCAAAGTGGCAAAGTTAAGAGGTTGGAGTCTTTTGCTCGCGGGCTTCCCATGGTACTACAATGACCTTATGGTATGTATGCCCGACCCCGGGCAATTCGGAGCACCTCTTATTTTTACCACTTTGCCCTTGCTTTGTAGAAAGCCAAGTGAGGGCAAAGTGGCAAAGTTAAGAGGTTGGAGTTTTTTGCTCGCGGCTTCCCATGGTACTACAATGACCTTATGGTATATGTACCCCCCCCGGCAATTCGGAGCACCTCTTATTTTTACCACTTTGCCCTTGCTTTGTAGAAAGCAAGTGAGGGCAAAGTGGCAAAGCAAAGTTAAGTGGTTGGAGTTTTTTGCTCGCGGGCTTCCCATGGTACTACAATGACCTTATGGTATGTATGCCCCGACCCCGGGCAATTCGGAGCACCTCTTATTTTTACCACTTTGCCCTTGCTTTGTTGAAAGCAAGTGAGGGCAAAGTGGCAAAGTTAAGAGGTTGGAGTTTTTTGCTCGCGGGCTTCCCATGGTACTACAATGACCTTATGGTATGTATGCCCCGACCCCGGGCAATTCGGAGCACCTCTTATTTTTACCACTTTGCCCTTGCTTTGTAGAAAGCCAGGTGAGGGCAAAGTGGCAAAGTTAAGAGGTTGGAGTTTTTTGCTCGCGGGCTTCCCATGGTACTACAATGACCTTATGGTATGTATGCCCCGACCCCGGGCAATTCGGAGCACCTCTTATTTTTACCACTTTGCCCTTGCTTTGTAGAAAGCCAAGTGAGGGCAAAGTGGCAAAGTTAAGAGGTTGGAGTTTTTTGCTCGCGGGCTTCCCATGGTACTACAATGACCTTATGGTATGTATGCCCCGACCCCGGGCAATTCGGAGCACCTCTTATTTTTACCACTTTGCCCTTGCTTTGTAGAAAGCCAAGTGAGGGCAAAGTGGCAAAGTTAAGAGGTTGGAGTTTTTTGCTCGCGGGCTTCCCATGGTACTACAATGACCTTATGGTATGTATGCCCCGACCCCGGCAATTCGGAGCACCTCTTATTTTTACCACTTTGCCCTTGCTTTGTAGAAAGCCAAGTGAGGGCAAAGTGGCAAAGTTAAGAGGTTGGAGTTTTTTGCTCGCGGGCTTCCCATGGTACTACAATGACCTTATGGTATGTATGCCCCGACCCCGGGCAATTCGGAGCACCTCTTATTTTTACCACTTTGCCCTTGCTTTGTAGAAAGCAAGTGAGGGCAAAGTGGCAAAGTTAAGAGGTTGGAGTTTTTTGCTCGCGGGCTTCCCATGGTACTACAATGACCTTATGGTATGTATGCCCCGACCCCGGGCAATTCGGAGCACCTCTTATTTTTACCACTTTGCCCTTGCTTTGTAGAAAGCATAGTGAGGGCAAAGTGGCAAAGTTAAGAGGTTGGAGTTTTTTGCTCGCGGGCTTCCCATGGTACTACAATGACCTTATGGTATGTATGCCCCGACCCCGGGCAATTCGGAGCACCTCTTATTTTTACCACTTTGCCCTTGCTTTGTAGAAAGCCAAGTGAGGGCAAAGTGGCAAAGTTAAGAGGTTGGAGTTTTTTGCTCGCGGGCTTCCCATGGTACTACAATGACCTTATGGTATGTATGCCCCGACCCCGGGCAATTCGGAGCACCTCTTATTTTTACCACTTTGCCCTTGCTTTGTAGAAAGCCAAGTGAGGGCAAAGTGGCAAAGTTAAGAGGTTGGAGTTTTTTGCTCGCGGGCTTCCCATGGTACTACAATGACCTTATGGTATGTATGCCCCGACCCCGGGCAATTCGGAGCACCTCTTATTTTTACCACTTTGCCCTTGCTTTGTAGAAAGCCAAGTGAGGGCAAAGTGGCAAAGTTAAGAGGTTGGAGTTTTTTGCTCGCGGGCTTCCCATGGTACTACAATGACCTTATGGTATGTATGCCCCGACCCCGGGCAATTCGGAGCACCTCTTATTTTTACCACTTTGCCCTTGCTTTGTAGAAAGCAAGTGAGGGCAAAGTGGCAAAGTTAAGAGGTTGGAGTTTTTTGCTCGCGGGCTTCCCATGGTACTACAATGACCTTATGGTATGTATGCCCCGACCCCGGGCAATTCGGAGCACCTCTTATTTTTACCACTTTGCCCTTGCTTTGTAGAAAGCCAAGTGAGGGCAAAGTGGCAAAGTTAAGAGGTTGGAGTTTTTTGCTCGCGGGCTTCCCATGGTACTACAATGACCTTATGGTATGTATGCCCCGACCCGGGCAATTCGGAGCACCTCTTATTTTTACCACTTTGCCCTTGCTTTGTAGAAAGCATAGAGAGGGCAAAGTGGCAAAGTTAAGAGGTTGGAGTTTTTTGCTCGCGGGCTTCCCATGGTACTACAATGACCTTATGGTATGTATGCCCCGACCCCGGGCAATTCGGAGCACCTCTTATTTTTACCACTTTGCCCTTGCTTTGTAGAAAGCCAAGTGAGGGCAAAGTGGCAAAGTTAAGAGGTTGGAGTTTTTTGCTCGCGGGCTTCCCATGGTACTACAATGACCTTATGGTATGTATGCCCCGACCCGGGCAATTCGGAGCACCTCTTATTTTTACCACTTTGCCCTTGCTTAGTAGAAAGCCAAGTGAGGGCAAAGTGGCAAAGTTAAGAGGTTGGAGTTTTTTGCTCGCGGGCTTCCCATGGTACTACAATGACCTTATGGTATGTATGCCCCGACCCCGGGCAATTCGGAGCACCTCTTATTTTTACCACTTTGCGCCTGCTTAGTAGAAAGCCAAGTGAGGGCAAAGTGGCAAAGTTAAGAGGTTGGAGTTTTTTGCTCGCGGGCTTCCCATGGTACTACAATGACCTTATGGTATGTATGCCCCGACCCGGGCAATTCGGAGCACACCTCTTATTTTACCACTTTGCCCTTGCTTTGTAGAAAGCCAAGTGAGGGCAAAGTGGCAAAGTTAAGAGGTTGGAGTTTTTTGCTCGCGGGCTTCCCATGGTACTACAATGACCTTATGGTATGTATGCCCCGACCCCGGGCAATTCGGAGCACCTCTTATTTTTACCACTTTGCCCTTGCTTTGTAGAAAGCCAAGTGAGGGCAAAGTGGCAAAGTTAAGAGGTTGGAGTTTTTTGCTCGCGGGCTTCCCATGGTACTACAATGACCTTATGGTATGTATGCCCCGACCCCGGGCAATTCGGAGCACCTCTTATTTTTACCACTTTGCCCTTGCTTTGTAGAAAGCATAGAGAGGGCAAAGTGGCAAAGTTAAGAGGTTGGAGTTTTTTGCTCGCGGGCTTCCCATGGTACTACAATGACCTTATGGTATGTATGCCCCGACCCCGGGCAATTCGGAGCACCTCTTATTTTTACCACTTTGCCCTTGCTTAGTAGAAAGCCAAGTGAGGGCAAAGTGGCAAAGTTAAGAGGTTGGAGTTTTTTGCTCGCGGGCTTCCCATGGTACTACAATGACCTTATGGTATGTATGCCCCGACCCCGGGCAATTCGGAGCACCTCTTATTTTTACCACTTTGCCCTTGCTTTGTAGAAAGCCAAGTGAGGGCAAAGTGGCAAAGTTAAGAGGTTGGAGTTTTTTGCTCGGGGCTTCCCATGGTACTACAATGACCTTATGGTATGTATGCCCCGACCCCGGGCAATTCGGAGCACCTCTTATTTTACCACTTTGCCCTTGCTTTGTAGAAAGCATAGTGAGGGCAAAGTGGCAAAGTTAAGAGGTTGGAGTTTTTTGCTCGCGGCTTCCCATGGTACTACAATGACCTTATGGTATGTATGCCCCGACCCGGGCAATTCGGAGCACCTCTTATTTTTACCACTTTGCCCTTGCTTTGTAGAAAGCAAGTGAGGGCAAAGTGGCAAAATGTAAGAGGTTGGAGTTTTTTGCTCGCGGGCTTCCCATGGTACTACAATGACCTTATGGTATGTATGCCCCGACCCCGGCAATTCGGAGCACCTCTTATTTTTACCACTTTGCCCTTGCTTTGTAGAAAGCAAGTGAGGGCAAAGTGGCAAAGTTAAGAGGTTGGAGTTTTTTGCTCAGGGCTTCCCTGGTACTACAATGACCTTATGGTATGTATGCCCCGACCCCGGGCAATTCGGAGCACCTCTTATTTTTACCACTTTGCCCTTGCTTTGTAGAAAGCCAAGTGAGGGCAAAGTGGCAAAGTTAAGAGGTTGGAGTTTTTTGCTCGCGGGCTTCCCATGGTACTACAATGACCTTATGGTATGTATGCCCCGACCCCGGGCAATTCGGAGCACCTCTTATTTTTACCACTTTGCCCTTATTTAAGAAAGCCAAGTGAGGGCAAAGTGGCAAAGTTAAGAGGTTGGAGTTTTTTGCTCGCGGGCTTCCCATGGTACTACAATGACCTTATGGTATGTATGCCCCGACCCCGGGCAATTCGGAGCACCTCTTATTTTTACCACTTTGCCCTTGCTTTGTAGAAAGCAAGTGAGGGCAAAGTGGCAAAGTTAAGAGGTTGGAGTTTTTTGCTCGCGGGCTTCCCATGGTACTACAATGACCTTATGGTATGTATGCCCCGACCCCGGGCAATTCGGAGCACCTCTTATTTTTACCACTTTGCCCTTGCTTTGTAGAAAGCCAAGTGAGGGCAAAGTGGCAAAGTTAAGAGGTTGGAGTTTTTTGCTCGCGGGCTTCCCATGGTACTACAATGACCTTATGGTATGTATGCCCCGACCCCGGGCAATTCGGAGCACCTCTTATTTTTACCACTTTGCCCTTGCTTTGTAGAAAGCCAAGTGAGGGCAAAGTGGCAAAGTTAAGAGGTTGGAGTTTTTTGCTCGCGGGCTTCCCATGGTACTACAATGACCTTATGGTATGTATGCCCCGACCCGGGCAATTCGGAGCACCTCTTATTTTTACCACTTTGCCCTTGCTTTGTAGAAAGCCAAGTGAGGACAAAGTGGCAAAGTTAAGAGGTTGGAGTTTTTTGCTCGCGGGCTTCCCATGGTACTACAATGACCTTATGGTATGTATGCCCCGACCCGGGCAATTCGGAGCACCTCTTATTTTTACCACTTTGCCCTTGCTTTGTTGAAAGCATAGTGAGGGCGAAAGTGGCATAAGTTAAGAGGTTGGAGTTTTTTGCTCGCGGCTTCCCATGGTACTACAATGACCTTATGGTATGTATGCCCCGACCCCGGGCAATTCGGAGCACCTCTTATTTTTACCACTTTGCCCTTGCTTTGTAGAAAGCCAAGTGAGGGCAAAGTGGCAAAGTTAAGAGGTTGGAGTTTTTTGCTCGCGGGCTTCCCATGGTACTACAATGACCTTATGGTATGTATGCCCCGACCCCGGCAATTCGGAGCACCTCTTATTTTTACCACTTTGCCCTTGCTTTGTAGAAAGCCAAGTGAGGGCAAAGTGGCAAAGTTAAGAGGTTGGAGTTTTTTGCTCCGGGCTTCCCATGGTACTACAATGACCTTATGGTATGTATGCCCCGACCCGGGCAATTCGGAGCACCTCTTATTTTTACCACTTTGCCCTTGCTTTGTTGAAAGCCAAGTGAGGCAAAGTGGCAAAGTTAAGAGGTTGGAGTTTTTTGCTCGCGGGCTTCCCATGGTACTACAATGACCTTATGGTATGTATGCCCCGACCCCGGCAATTCGGAGCACCTCTTATTTTTACCACTTTGCCCTTGCTTTGTAGAAAGCCAAGTGAGGGCAAAGTGGCAAAGTTAAGAGGTTGGAGTTTTTTGCTCGCGGGCTTCCCATGGTACTACAATGACCTTATGGTATGTATGCCCCGACCCAGGGCAATTCGGAGCACCTCTTATTTTTACCACTTTGCCCTTGCTTTGTAGAAAGCCAAGTGAGGGCAAAGTGGCAAAGTTAAGAGGTTGGAGTTTTTTGCTCGCGGCTTCCCATGGTACTACAATGACCTTATGGTATGTATGCCCCGACCCCGGCAATTCGGAGCACCTCTTATTTTTACCACTTTGCCCTTGCTTAGTAGAAAGCCAAGTGAGGGCAAAGTGGCAAAGTTAAGAGGTTGGAGTTTTTTGCTCGCGGCTTCCCATGGTACTACAATGACCTTATGGTATGTATGCCCCGACCCGGCAATTCGGAGCACCTCTTATTTTTACCACTTTGCCCTTGCTTTGTAGAAAGCCAAGTGAGGGCAAAGTGGCAAAGTTAAGAGGTTGGAGTTTTTTGCTCGCGGGCTTCCCATGGTACTACAATGACCTTATGGTATGTATGCCCCGACCCGGGCAATTCGGAGCACCTCTTATTTTTACCACTTTGCCCTTGCTTTGTAGAAAGCCAAGTGAGGGCAAAGTGGCAAAGTTAAGAGGTTGGAGTTTTTTGCTCGCGGGCTTCCCATGGTACTACAATGACCTTATGGTATGTATGCCCCGACCCCGGGCAATTCGGAGCACCTCTTATTTTTACCACTTTGCCCTTGCTTTGTAGAAAGCCAAGTGAGGGCAAAGTGGCAAAGTTAAGAGGTTGGAGTTTTTTGCTCGCGGGCTTCCCATGGTACTACAATGACCTTATGGTATGTATGCCCCGACCTGGGCAATTCGGAGCACCTCTTATTTTTACCACTTTGCCCTTGCTTTGTTGAAAGCCAAGTGAGGGCAAAGTGGCAAAGTTAAGAGGTTGGAGTTTTTTGCTCGCGGGCTTCCCATGGTACTACAATGACCTTATGGTATGTATGCCCCGACCCGGGCAATTCGGAGCACCTCTTATTTTTACCACTTTGCCCTTGCTTAGTAGAAAGCAAGTGAGGGCAAAGTGGCAAAGTTAAGAGGTTGGAGTTTTTTGCTCGCGGGCTTCCCATGGTACTACAATGACCTTATGGTATGTATGCCCCGACCCCGGGCAATTCGGAGCACCTCTTATTTTTACCACTTTGCCCTTGCTTTGTAGAAAGCAAGAGAGGGCAAAGTGGCAAAGTTAAGAGGTTGGAGTTTTTTGCTCGCGGGCTTCCCATGGTACTACAATGACCTTATGGTATGTATGCCCCGACCCCGGGCAATTCGGAGCACCTCTTATTTTTACCACTTTGCCCTTGCTTTGTAGAAAGCCAAGTGAGGGCAAAGTGGCAAAGTTAAGAGGTTGGAGTTTTTTGCTCGCGGGCTTCCCATGGTACTACAATGACCTTATGGTATGTATGCCCCGACCCCGGGCAATTCGGAGCACCTCTTATTTTTACCACTTTGCCCTTGCTTTGTAGAAAGCATAGTGAGGGCAAAGTGGCAAAGTTAAGAGGTTGGAGTTTTTTGCTCGCGGGCTTCCCATGGTACTACAATGACCTTATGGTATGTATGCCCCGACCCCGGGCAATTCGGAGCACCTCTTATTTTTACCACTTTGCCCTTGCTTGTAGAAAGCCAAGTGAGGGCA
The DNA here is from genome assembly GCA_029856935.1 of Cyclocarya paliurus. Lineage (NCBI taxonomy): Eukaryota > Viridiplantae > Streptophyta > Magnoliopsida > Fagales > Juglandaceae > Cyclocarya > Cyclocarya paliurus. Next base: position 11,560 of record JARVXP010000438.1, read on the forward strand.
AAGTGGCAAAGTTAAGAGGTTGGAGTTTTTTGCTCGCGGGCTTCCCATGGTACTACAATGACCTTATGGTATGTATGCCCCGACCCCGGGCAATTCGGAGCACCTCTTATTTTTACCACTTTGCCCTTGCTTTGTAGAAAGCCAAGTGAGGGCAAAGTGGCAAAGTTAAGAGGTTGGAGTTTTTTGCTCGCGGGCTTCCCATGGTACTACAATGACCTTATGGTATGTATGCCCCGACCCCGGGCAATTCGGAGCACCTCTTATTTTTACCACTTTGCCCTTGCTTTGTTGAAAGCATAGTGAGGGCAAAGTGGCAAAGTTAAGAGGTTGGAGTTTTTTGCTCGCGGGCTTCCCATGGTACTACAATGACCTTATGGTATGTATGCCCCGACCCCGGGCAATTCGGAGCACCTCTTATTTTTACCACTTTGCCCTTGCTTTGTAGAAAGCCAAGTGAGGGCAAAGTGGCAAAGTTAAGAGGTTGGAGTTTTTTGCTCGCGGGCTTCCCATGGTACTACAATGACCTTATGGTATGTATGCCCCGACCCCGGGCAATTCGGAGCACCTCTTATTTTTACCACTTTGCCCTTGCTTTGTAGAAAGCCAAGTGAGGGCAAAGTGGCAAAGTTAAGAGGTTGGAGTTTTTTGCTCGCGGCTTCCCATGGTACTACAATGACCTTATGGTATGTATGCCCCGACCCCGGGCAATTCGGAGCACCTCTTATTTTTACCACTTTGCCCTTGCTTTGTAGAAAGCCAAGTGAGGGCAAAGTGGCAAAGTTAAGAGGTTGGAGTTTTTTGCTCGCGGGCTTCCCATGGTACTACAATGACCTTATGGTATGTATGCCCCGACCCCGGGCAATTCGGAGCACCTCTTATTTTTACCACTTTGCCCTTGCTTTGTAGAAAGCCAAGTGAGGGCAAAGTGGCAAAGTTAAGAGGTTGGAGTTTTTTGCTCGCGGGCTTCCCATGGTACTACAATGACCTTATGGTATGTATGCCCCGACCCCGGGCAATTCGGAGCACCTCTTATTTTTACCACTTTGCCCTTGCTTTTGAGAAAGCCAAGTGAGGGCAAAGTGGCAAAGTTAAGAGGTTGGAGTTTTTTGCTCGCGGGCTTCCCATGGTACTACAATGACCTTATGGTATGTATGCCCCGACCCGGGCAATTCGGAGCACCTCTTATTTTTACCACTTTGCCCTTGCTTTGTAGAAAGCCAAGTGAGGGCAAAGTGGCAAAGTTAAGAGGTTGGAGTTTTTTGCTCGCGGGCTTCCCATGGTACTACAATGACCTTATGGTATGTATGCCCCGACCCCGGGCAATTCGGAGCACCTCTTATTTTTACCACTTTGCCCTTGCTTTGTAGAAAGCATAGTGAGGGCAAAGTGGCAAAGTTAAGAGGTTGGAGTTTTTTGCTCGCGGGCTTCCCATGGTACTACAATGACCTTATGGTATGTATGCCCCGACCCCGGGCAATTCGGAGCACCTCTTATTTTTTACCACTTTGCCCTTGCTTTGTTGAAAGCATAGGGAGGGCAAAGTGGCAAAGTTAAGAGGTTGGAGTTTTTTGCTCGCGGGGCTTCCCATGGTACTACAATGACCTTATGGTATGTATGCCCCGACCCCGGGCAATTCGGAGCACCTCTTATTTTTACCACTTTGCCCTTGCTTTGTAGAAAGCCAAGTGAGGGCAAAGTGGCAAAGTTAAGAGGTTGGAGTTTTTTGCTCGCGGGCTTCCCATGGTACTACAATGACCTTATGGTATGTATGCCCCGACCCCGGGCAATTCGGAGCACCTCTTATTTTTACCACTTTGCCCTTGCTTTGTTGAAAGCCAAGTGAGGGCAAAGTGGCAAAGTTAAGAGGTTGGAGTTTTTTGCTCGCGGGCTTCCCATGGTACTACAATGACCTTATGGTATGTATGCCCCGACCCCGGGCAATTCGGAGCACCTCTTATTTTTACCACTTTGCCCTTGCTTAGTAGAAAGCCAAGTGAGGGCAAAGTGGCAAAGTTAAGAGGTTGGAGTTTTTTGCTCGCGGGCTTCCCATGGTACTACAATGACCTTATGGTATGTATGCCCCGACCCCGGGCAATTCGGAGCACCTCTTATTTTTACCACTTTGCCCTTGCTTAGTAGAAAGCCAAGTGAGGGCAAAGTGGCAAAGTTAAGAGGTTGGAGTTTTTTGCTCGCGGGCTTCCCATGGTACTACAATGACCTTATGGTATGTATGCCCCGACCCCGGGCAATTCGGAGCACCTCTTATTTTTACCACTTTGCCCTTGCTTTGTTGAAAGCCAAGGGCAAAGTGGCAAAGTTAAGAGGTTGGAGTTTTTTGCTCGCGGCTTCCCATGGTACTACAATGACCTTATGGTATGTATGCCCCGACCCCGGGCAATTCGGAGCACCTCTTATTTTTACCACTTTGCCCTTGCTTAGTAGAAAGCCAAGTGAGGGCAAAGTGGCAAAGTTAAGAGGTTGGAGTTTTTTGCTCGCGGGCTTCCCATGGTACTACAATGACCTTATGGTATGTATGCCCCGACCCCGGGCAATTCGGAGCACCTCTTATTTTTACCACTTTGCCCTTGCTTTGTAGAAAGCCAAGTGAGGGCAAAGTGGCAAAGTTAAGAGGTTGGAGTTTTTTGCTCGCGGGCTTCCCATGGTACTACAATGACCTTATGGTATGTATGCCCCGACCCCGGGCAATTCGGAGCACCTCTTATTTTTACCACTTTGCCCTTGCTTAGTAGAAAGCCAAGTGAGGGCAAAGTGGCAAAGTTAAGAGGTTGGAGTTTTTTGCTCGCGGGCTTCCCATGGTACTACAATGACCTTATGGTATGTATGCCCCGACCCCGGGCAATTCGGAGCACCTCTTATTTTTACCACTTTGCCCTTGCTTAGTAGAAAGCCAAGTGAGGGCAAAGTGGCAAAGTTAAGAGGTTGGAGTTTTTTGCTCGCGGGCTTCCCATGGTACTACAATGACCTTATGGTATGTATGCCCCGACCCGGGCAATTCGGAGCACCTCTTATTTTTACCACTTTGCCCTTGCTTTGTTGAAAGCAAGTGAGGGCAAAGTGGCAAAGTTAAGAGGTTGGAGTTTTTTGCTCGCGGGCTTCCCATGGTACTACAATGACCTTATGGTATGTATGCCCCGACCCCGGGCAATTCGGAGCACCTCTTATTTTTACCACTTTGCCCTTGCTTTGTTGAAAGCAAAGTGAGGGCAAAGTGGCAAAGTTAAGAGGTTGGAGTTTTTTGCTCGCGGGCTTCCCATGGTACTACAATGACCTTATGGTATGTATGCCCCGACCCCGGGCAATTCGGAGCACCTCTTATTTTTACCACTTTGCCCTTGCTTTGTAGAAAGCCAAGTGAGGGCAAAGTGGCAAAGTTAAGAGGTTGGAGTTTTTTGCTCGCGGGCTTCCCATGGTACTACAATGACCTTATGGTATGTATGCCCCGACCCCGGGCAATTCGGAGCACCTCTTATTTTTACCACTTTGCCCTTGCTTAGTAGAAAGCCAAGTGAGGGCAAAGTGGCAAAGTTAAGAGGTTGGAGTTTTTTGCTCGCGGGCTTCCCATGGTACTACAATGACCTTATGGTATGTATGCCCCGACCCGGGCAATTCGGAGCACCTCTTATTTTTACCACTTTGCCCTTGCTTTGTTGAAAGCAAGGGAGGGCAAAGTGGCAAAGTTAAGAGGTTGGAGTTTTTTGCTCGCGGGCTTCCCATGGTACTACAATGACCTTATGGTATGTATGCCCCGACCCCGGGCAATTCGGAGCACCTCTTATTTTTACCACTTTGCCCTTGCTTAGTTGAAAGCCAAGTGAGGGCAAAGTGGCAAAGTTAAGAGGTTGGAGTTTTTTGCTCGCGGGCTTCCCATGGTACTACAATGACCTTATGGTATGTATGCCCCGACCCCGGGCAATTCGGAGCACCTCTTATTTTTACCACTTTGCCCTTGCTTTGTAGAAAGCATAGTGAGGGCAAAGTGGCAAAGTTAAGAGGTTGGAGTTTTTTGCTCGCGGGCTTCCCATGGTACTACAATGACCTTATGGTATGTATGCCCCGACCCCGGGCAATTCGGAGCACCTCTTATTTTTACCACTTTGCCCTTGCTTTGTAGAAAGCCAAGTGAGGGCAAAGTGGCAAAGTTAAGAGGTTGGAGTTTTTTGCTCGCGGGCTTCCCATGGTACTACAATGACCTTATGGTATGTATGCCCCGACCCCGGGCAATTCGGAGCACCTCTTATTTTTACCACTTTGCCCTTGCTTTGTTGAAAGCCAAGTGAGGGCAAAGTGGCAAAGTTAAGAGGTTGGAGTTTTTTGCTCGCGGGCTTCCCATGGTACTACAATGACCTTATGGTATGTATGCCCCGACCCCGGGCAATTCGGAGCACCTCTTATTTTTACCACTTTGCCCTTGCTTAGTAGAAAACCAAGTGAGGGCAACGTGGCAAAGTTAAGAGGTTGGAGTTTTTTGCTCGCGGGCTTCCCATGGTACTACAATGACCTTATGGTATGTATGCCCCGACCCCGGGCAATTCGGAGCACCTCTTATTTTTACCACTTTGCCCTTGCTTAGTAGAAAGCCAAGTGAGGGCAAAGTGGCAAAGTTAAGAGGTTGGAGTTTTTTGCTCGCGGGCTTCCCATGGTACTACAATGACCTTATGGTATGTATGCCCCGACCCCGGGCAATTCGGAGCACCTCTTATTTTTACCACTTTGCCCTTGCTTTGTTGAAAGCCAAGTGAGGGCAAAGTGGCAAAGTTAAGAGGTTGGAGTTTTTTGCTCGCGGGCTTCCCATGGTACTACAATGACCTTATGGTATGTATGCCCCGACACCGGGCAATTCGGAGCACCTCTTATTTTTTCCACTTTGCCCTTGCTTTGTTGAAAGCATAGGGAGGGCAAAGTGGCAAAGTTAAGAGGTTGGAGTTTTTTGCTCGCCGGGCTTCCCATGGTACTACAATGACCTTATGGTATGTATGCCCCGACCCCGGGCAATTCGGAGCACCTCTTATTTTTACTACTTTGCTCTTGCTTTGTTGAAAGCATAGGGAGGGCAAAGTGGCAAAGTTAAGAGGTTGGAGTTTTTTGCTCGCGGGCTTCCCATGGTACTACAATGACTGATATGAACCCGTAGGAAGGGAATTCCTTGAACCCACAATCAATTTGAAAACGCACCCAAGAAAGCCAAAAATCAAGTCAATAGATGGAGAATCTAGACCCGATGAGAACTCGTTTCAAGAACCTAGATAATATTAAAATCTAGACCCGATGAATAACCCTTCTCAAGAACCCAGATTACCAGGAGGAACGCCACAAAGGTTGTGATTTGCCTTTGATAAGTTCAAAAGTTCAATGAAGAACAAGAGGAGCAAACTCACTCACAAATAACATTCAAAATTGTCTAATCTTTCAAATGAGGCTACCATGAGTGTTTTAACCAAAACCCTATTGAAACCCTAACCCAATATAAACCCTACTTCCAAAACTACCTTCGGATGAACAGTACCCGCGGCTACTGTACGGCGCTACAGTGATTCGGACGTGAACAGTGCCGAGCTACAGTAACTCTTGAAACCCTAGTTTCTAAAATGTAACTTTTCCAAATAAGCCCTTGGCCAAAGTACAAGGCCTTCCCAAAAACCCTAATTCATAATAAATAAGACATATGTGGGCCAAGTATCATCTAGCCCACTTATTCTAAATGAAATAAATCTTTTAACTAAATTAAAAGCTTCTAATAACAATAGAGCCTATCTCTATGTCTTGTCTTCCACTGCTTGAATCAAATGGATCATAACTGGTTCTTCTTCTTTCAAGCCCATATTGAATGTTGGGCTCTTGCTAGCTTCATTCCAAGTGGATTGGACCAATCCTTGCATTGCTTCCTTAATCTTCTTGGCTCTTGATCTTGAAATTGGTCCATCTCGAACTTGCAAATGATCTAGAAAACTAGGCCCACCTTGGTTCCCATCATTCCCCCTCTCCTCAAAAGGATTCGACCTCGAATCATCACCTACATCAAAAGGAGAAAGATCAGAAACATTGAACGTAGCTGAAACATTATACTCACCTGGAAGGTCCACTTTATATGCATTGTCATTAATTTTCTCAAGAATTTGGAAAGGTCCATCTCCTCGAGGATGCAGCTTGGTCCTTCTATGGGCGGGGAATCTTTCTTTGCGGATGTGAACCCAAACCCAATCTCCTGGTTCAAAGATGACACGCCTTCGCCCTTTATTAGCTTGGGAAGCAACTCTTTCATTCTTTTGGGCAATTTGAAGCCGTACCCTCTCATGAAGTGACTTTACCATCTCTGCCTTCTTTTGTCCATCCAAACTACTCCTTCGGGATAAAGCATCAGCAACAATGTTTTCCTTATCTTGCTTGTAACGGATGACATATGGAAAGATCTCAATGTATTCCATCCATCTAGCATGCCTTTTATTCAACTTACCTTGACCCTTGAGATGCTTCAACGATTCATGATCGGTGTGGATCACAAATTCCCTAGGCCATAGATAATGCTGCCAAATCTCTAATGCACGAACTAGAGCATAAAGCTCTTTGTCATAAGTAGGGTACTTCAGGGACGCCCCACAGGCAAAGTGGCAAAGTGAAGAGGTTGGAGTTTTTTCCTCGCGGGCTTCCCATGGAACTACAATGACCTTTTGGTATGTATGCCCCGACCCCGGGCAATTCGGAGCACCTCTTATTTTTACCACTTTGCCCTTGCTTTGTTGAATGCATAGGGAGGGCAAAGTGGCAAAGTTAAGAGGCTCAAGTTTTTTGCTCGCGGGCTTCCCATGGTACTACAATGACCTTATGGTATGTATGCCCCGACCCCGGACAATTCGGAGCACCTCTTATTTTTACCACTTTGCCCTTGCTTAGTAGAAAGCCAAGTGAGGGCAACGTGGCAAAGTTAAGAGGTTGGAGTTTTTTGCTCGCGGGCTTCCCAGGGTACTACAATGACCTTATGGCATGTTTACCCCGACCCCGGGCAATTCGGAGCACATCTTATTTTTACCACTTTTCCCTTGCTTAGTAGAAAGCCAAGTGAGGGCAACGTGGCAAAGTTAAGAGGTTGGAGGTTTTTGCTCGCGAACTTCCCATGGTACTACAATGACCTTATGGTATGTATGCCCCGACCCAGGGCAATTCGGAGCACCTCTTATTTTTACCACTTTGCCCTTGCTTAGTAGAAAGCCAATTGAGGGCAACGTGGCAAACTTAAGAGGTTGGAGTTTTTTGCTCGTGAGCTTCCCATGGTAATACAATGACCTTATGGTATGTATGCCCGGACCACGGGCAATTCGGAGCACCTCTTATTTTTACCACTTTGCCCTTGCTTAGTAGAAAACCAAGTGAGGGCAACGTGGCAAAGTTAAGAGGTTGGCGTTTTTTGCTCGCGGGCTTCCCATGGTAGTACAATGACCTTAGGGTATGTATGCCCC
>JARVXP010000439.1:0-21547 GCA_029856935.1 Cyclocarya paliurus
GTTTCACATGGGGTAGTGTCATACTCTGATCACTCACCAATTTCTGTAATTCTGGAGGGCGTAGAGGAGCAGCATAGATTCAGGAAGCCTTTTAAGTTTGAGGCAATGTGGGTGGGTGAATCAGGTTGTGAAGAGATTATACAAAGTGTTTGGAATAGGTTTCCTAATCAGGTTTCTATGGGTGAAATTTCAGAGATGATACAAGAGAGTGGGACAAGATTGGGCACATGGAATAGAAACTGTTTTGGAAATGTTCAACAGAATCTTGTACAAGCTCAGAGAAAATTACAGGGGTTGATGGCTGGGGATTCATCTGGAAATGATTATGAAGCAATCAATTTGGCTAGAGATGATGTTCAATTATGGCTGGAAAGAAATGAAGTCTTGTGGCGACAGCGCTCAAAGGCTCTATGGCTTAAAGAGGGGGATGCTAATACAAAATACTTTCATATGAGAGCTTCAAAGAGGAAACGGAAAAATAAGATTTATAAAATTCAAGATGAGCATGGGCTGTGGTGGGGAGGCTTAGAAAGAGATAGAATTATCTTGTCTTACTTTCAACAATTATTTACTACTTCAAATCCTTCTCTGACCAGTGACTCCTTGGATTTTCTGGAACCTTTAGCTGGGAAAGTTTCAGACCATTTGAATCAGGAGTTGATAAGAGAATTCACTGCTGAAGAGGTAAAAGAAGCTTTGTTTCAAATGGATCCTATGAAGGCCCCGGGTCCAGATGGAATGTCTCCAATCATTTTCCAAAAGTATTGGCATTGCGTGGGGAATTCTCTTGTCTCAGCAGTACTCCAAGCACTAAATTCAGGTTCTTTCCCCTCTTCTTTAAACCTTACTCATATTGCCCTTATCCCAAAAAAGAAGTGTCCTTCTAAGATGAGTGATTATAGGCCTATTAGTTTATGTAATGTGGCTTATAAACTCATAGCTAAGGTTCTCTCTAATAGACTAAAAACTGTTTTACCGGATGTTATTAGTGAGAGTCAAAGTGCTTTTGTCCTGGGTCGGCTCATTTCTGATAATATTCTGATTGCTTATGAGTTGGTACACTACTTAAAGCAGAAAAGATATGGGAAAAAGGGATTTATGTCCTTGAAGCTCGATATGAGTAAGGCATATGATCGTGTAGAGTGGGGCTTTATTAAATCTGTCATGGAGGTGATGGGGTTCCATCAGAAATTTATTGAGTTAATCATGTGCTGTGTGGGCTCTGTCTCCTTTTCTGTCTTAATCAATGGGGAGCCTAAGGGTCTAATTACACCAACTAGAGGTTTAAGACAGGGGGATCCTCTATCCCCTTATCTTTTTCTGATTTGTACTGAGGGTCTAATATCTTTATTGAATATGGCAAAGATGAGAAAAGATATTTCTGGTGTGAAGATCTGTAGGGGCTCTAAATATAAATCATTTGCTCTTTGCGGATGATAGTATTATTTTTTATCGAGCGGAAGTTGCTGAAAATAGAAGAGTGCAGGATTTGTTGGAGAAGTATGAGGCTGTTTCTGGTCAAAAAATAAATAAGGAGAAAACTGCCATGGTCTTTAGTGGAAATGTGAATGTTGCCACTAGAACCGAGATAAAGAATTTATGGGCTAATGGGGAAATTCATCAGTATGAGAGGTATCTTGGGCTTCCATCTGTTATTGGGAAGGGTAAAAAGCGGGCTTTTGAGTCTATTAAACAGAGAGTGTGGCAGAATTTACAGTCTTGGAAAGAAAAATTATTATCTCAAGGAGGAAAGGAGGTCTTGTTAAAGGCAGTAGCACTCTCTATTCCAACTTATACAATGAGTTGTTTTCTTCTTCCAAAAGGCTTATGTAAGGAGTTGGAGGGTATGATGGCTCAGTTTTGGTGGGGGCAAAAGAGAAATGAAAGGAGGATTCATTGGTTGAGTTGGCAGAAAATGTGTCAGAGAAAAGCTAAAGGAGGTATGGGTTTTAAAGATTTATCTAGCTTTAATATAACATTAGTAGCAAAACAAGGGTGGCGTTTGATGCTAAATGATGATTCTTTGATGCATAAATTACTGAAGGCAAAATATTTTCCTCATTCTAATTTTCTGCAAGCTCGATTAGGTAGATGTCCTTCCTATACATGGAGGGGCATTTATGAGGCTAGGAAATGGTTATTGGCAGGGTGTAGATGGAGAATAGGGGATGGAAAAAGTGTAAATGTTTGGCATGATAGATGGATTCCAGGTCATAACTCTCTAGTGGCTGAAGGAACTGAGGTGAGGGATGATACTCAAAGGATTTCTGTGGATTCATTATTTCTGCCTTATGGAAAAAAATGGGATCTTGCTAAGCTAAGGGCTCTCTTCACTCCAAATGTTGTGGCTGATATTCTTAAAATTCAGTTGTGTTCTGCTGTTGAGGAAGGTAAGAGATTGTGGGCTTTTGAAAGGACTGGAATATTCAGTGTTAGAAGCTGTTATCGATTTGTTTTTGATCAGATGATCTCTCAGCCACCTGAATCCTCAACTATGCAAAGTCAGAGTGTATTATGGAAGCACTTGTGGAAGATGAAGGTCCCTAACAAGATAAAGATTTTTGCGTGGCGTGTATGCAAAAATGGCCTTCCTACTGGAGTTAACTTGCTGCAGAAACGTGTCTTGATAGAAGATTTGTGCAGATTGTGTCTTGCTGATAGAGAGGGTACTATCATGCACTGGTGACTTGTGCTTCTTTGCAGGGATTGATGCAGGTTTATTTCCCATCTTTGGTTTTTGATAAAGATAAAACAGTATCTGATCTGGCTATGGAATTATGTGTAAAGCAAATGTATGATGAGTTAGCAGTATTTTTTGCTTTGGCATGGAGTTTCTGGTATCACAGGAATAAGTTTGTGAATGATCATTTGCTGTTGACTCCTAAACAAGTAGCAGATCATGCTCTTTCTGTTTTGAAAAGCTTTGGCCAAGTGAAACAGCAGCCACGGGTGCAGTTAAGACATCATTATAAGTGGAAGCCTCCTGAAGCTGACTGGTTTAAATTGAATGTTGATGGTGCAGTTTTTCTGAGTTAGGGAAAACAGGTATTGGAGCTGTCTTAAGGGATGGTTCTGGTCGAGTGCTAATGGCTGCTAGTAAAGCCGAGACTGCTATGGAGGGTATTGAAACCCTGGAACTAATGGCTATTTTAAGGGGCTGCAACTGTGTGTTACTATGGGACTTCCGAAAATTGTTGTGGAAAGTGATAGCCTGCTATGTAATGAAGCTTTACAGAAGGGTGGCATGTCTAACTCTTTGCTTGGTGGGTTATACTATGACATTAAACAGCTTGCTTCACGATTTGAAAATTGTATTTTTTCTCATGTATTTCGGGAAGGGAATATGGTTGCTCATATGTTGGCTAGGAATGTGGGTTGTGTTGATGATATTGTATTATGGTGAGATTGTGTTCCAGACTGTATTTCTCAAGCCTTATGGCTTGATGATTGTCTGTAACTGGTTTGTTTTCCAATGATGAATGAATTTCTGTTTCCAATAAAAAAAAAAAGATAATGGTACTGCGCGCCTGCCACGACCATTAATTGTTTTAACTTTAATCATTTTATTTTATTATTATAATTGTTTCAAATTTTTATATAAAATATTTTAAATAATTTAATATTTTTAAATTTCAATTCAATTTTTTTAAATTTTTTAAATTTTGATGAGCTTTTTTAGAAGAGATGGTAGCTCTGACGTGCTGGTGAGTGGGGAAGAAAGCTATCACGGCGGAGATTGGAGTAGCGCGGCGGAGCAGATGAGGGACTAGGCTACAACCCACGGGTTGGATGGTTTTGTGAGTTAGGGACGACAGGAAAAGGAGTGTGCGGCTCGGGGATGGTTGCACGACCCTGAAGAGGCGGCTGAGAGCGACGGCATACGGCAGCGATGGCTCGGAAAATCTTCTAAGGCCACGGAAATGGGGTTTTGAGAAAGGGGAACTCAATGAAGTGGATTATAAGAGAAGACAAGGGGATTTTTGAAGTGAGGACAATAGGAGAAGCTCGGCCTATTTATAGGCCGAGAAACTCATATGCGACGGACTGCACTACGGTGCATTGGGCACGCGTGGCGGTGCGCAAGTCACAGGGAAGGGCACAAGAGGCTACAACGTGTGTGCGTGAGTGATTCGGGGTGGCCATCGGCGTTCACAAATCCGAGAGGAAGCTCGACGGTGGTGAGGGAGATTTGCAGAAAAAGGGCAGCGAATTGGGCTGGTTCGCGGTGGTGGCAGACGGGGGAGGAAGGCCTTCGCAAAGAGGGACTCGTGGCGAGGCTGGGTAGGCGACGGCAATGGCAACGGTGGTGCAGGGAGGTCGCGGGCTCGGGAGAAAGGAGGAAGAAGAAGAGAAAAGAAGTAAAGAAAAAGAAAGAAAGAAGGAGAAGAGGCACGGCGCATGAGGAAATACGATAAAGCCCTAGGGGCTTTGCCAAACAACGCCATTTTCTGCAGGAGCTGGGCTCCCCTTCACTCACACGGGCTGGGCCCTATCTCATACACACAGGGCCCAACAAAAATTAAAACACTACAAATCCACTACACAAAAGCCCAAACTCAAAAAGAAAAGAATAGAAATGAAATAAAATAGATCAAAATAACTTAAAATTAGATAGAGCAACCATCAATAATATTAACATAAAATAAATACCACTAAAAATAAAATAAAAATAAAATAAAATAAAAGAGCCAATAATAATAGGTAAATAACTAATTAAAAACTCACTAATTAGGGATCTCATAGCATGAGTAAGGTTATATGAGCATCGTGGATTAGGTAGAAAAGGACACCATGATTATTGGAGAATTTTATTAATCTTTAAATTTGTTGTGTTCTGATGACATGGTATATGCTGAAAGTTTGACGTTTATATTAAGAATTTGTGGTATTCCTAGTTAATTATTTGGAATAGTGGAATTAAAACAGTGAGATCTATGTATAATTGAGATGTTGGAGATTTTATCTATATTATGAGATATGATTTTAAGTAACAGAAGCTAACTTCTAGATCTTTGGGGCCGGAGCGTTACATCAGCACTCCCCATTTTCTACTGTAGAACACCACAAGTTTTGGGTTAAATTTGGTACTACTTTTCCAAGTCAATATTGGAGGTCTTTTTTATTATTATTCTTTTCTTTTGTAGTCAAGCTTGTACTAAGACTAAATAGATTTAACACAAGAAACTCGAAGGAAATAAATATAATTTTATTCTATCATGTGCTTGCTAGCCTGGGTTTAATTCTCTTCCAAGTCGATGGAGATCATTTGTAACCATCCGGCTTGTTTCCTATGATATTGTGAATTCCTGTTTTTGCAACGGTTTAGCAACTACATATAGGTTTGATGGATACGCGCGAACCACCAGTACTAATATTCATGACCCATCCAGCTTGTTTCCTTTGACATGATGTTTGCCTCTGCTTCACGTGCCTGCATGCATGGTCTCTACTCTCTGCATCAATAGTATCTCATGTACTAAAGATCATATTTTTTGCGGGATTAGTTCATTATTGTGGGCGTCTAGCTTTCATATCATAATTGTTTGTGTTAGAAATATTAGACACTGATTTGGATGGATTGTTGAGGTGTCATGCATGATCTGTGTCTGGAAATTAATTAATTCCACCCTCTGTAATAAAATACGTGGATTAGTGTAGGGATCGATGCCTTCTGAACTTTCGAAACAGCAAATGGGAACTCACGTGGAAAAAACAAATTACTTTGATCTGACAAAAAGCAAACAAAACAATATATAAACGAGAAAGCAAATGATCATCATCGATCATCCACTACTTTAGCAGAAATGCGAATTTAAAGGCAACAGTACTTGGAATGACCAAAGTCATATTTATAACTTTGAATAATAAAGCAAAAGATTCCCCATCATAATGGACTATGATCATGACTTCCTTCATAGTTTATAAGTCTATGGACTTTGATCCTCGCCTAATTTCGCCCTTGAGCAACTTCTTGGAATATTTATTAATTAGCCACTTCCTTCAACTTCTTGAATTATCTCTGGTTTATATTCTAAAGAATCAGTCAATATTATAGTTCCACAACAGTCTTTAATTGGTGTTTTTTTTTATGCTGTCTGATATTAACAATTTGTTGGATCATTTGCTTTGTCGTTTATTGTTTTTGTAGCTTTTTGCAGACATGTGGGATCAAACTAATAATTTGCGTTTTCCTCGTGAGTACTCCATTTGCTTTTTTAAAGTTTCAGAACTCCCCATCACTATTTCATGCGTACTTATCCCTAAAAATTAATATTTCTTAGTAAGTTACGAACAATATTACAAAGGGTGGAATTAATTTATAAATAGGACATCACAACAATATGCCCAAATTGAACAATTTCCAACTAGCTAGGAAAAACCCTCACCAATTCATTATTATTTTTATTTGAGGGTATTGTGAAATCAACATTTATTTCAAAAGTTTAAGCTGTTGAAAAAAATGTTGAAGTTGGAAAAAATAGATTAATTAGTTATATTTTATTATTAACTAGTATACATATCAATTTGGATAGTTTACAAGTTTACAACACTTGAAAATTTGAGGTTGTTTTGTTTTTTGAGGTTTTTAAGAAAGTGTGTTTTTCAATAAAATATATATATAGTTATATATATGATATTGATATATAGCTAGCTTTGGAATGGTCGGCCCCTACGGCCAGTAAGGGGAAAAAGAAGAGTAAATTGGCTGGAGGACACAAGACTAGCTAGTATGTATCTTCGTTCTTATTTAATGGATACTAGGCTGTTTAAATTTTCGAAAAAACACGTAGAGCCTAAAGATCAATAGAAAGCGTGGAAGCTGAAGGAAGTGGCTAATATTTCAAAGAGTTGCTCAAGAACGAGAGGTGAGGATCATAGATCACCTACCATGGAGAAAGTTATGATCTGATTAAATTGGCGCCATTTAAATTGGTTTGTTGGGTGAAGCCTAGGCATAAAAGATTTAAATTAAATATTGATGGTTGTAGCTCGGTAACACTAGGAGCATAGGCGCAGGGGGGTAATTCCGGATTTAAGTGGCAATATGGTGCTTTCCTTTTCATGTTATCTTGGGGTGGGTTTTAATAATCTTGCTGAGTTGAAGGCCTTGTTAATAGGGTTAAAATATTGCTGATCTTTGGGGCTACAACAGGTGGACATTGAGTTTGATTCATTGGTTTTTGTTTCCTGGGTTCGGAAGAAGCGTTGTGGAGTGTGGTATTTATAAGACTTTTGGGAGGAGGCTACGAGATTGTTCTAAGGTGGGGACTTTGTTATAAATCATATTTATAGAGAAGGAAATGTACCGGCTGATTATTTAGCTAAAATGGGAGCTCAGGGTTCCACCTATGTTTGGAAATCTTTATTGCGTGTTCCAAAACATCTTAAAGGATTGATTCACATGGATAAAATGTCCTTGCCTTATTTGAGAGGTCATTGAGTTGTTGTTTTTATTTTTTTCTAGTTGTCGGTTATGTCTTGATGAGGTTGGTTTTCTTTCGGCATGTTGCATGTTGTTTTAATATTTATTATGCTTGAAATGTAATCAACGTATTCTTCCACCATAAGTGAGGGTTGTTTTTTAATAAATCTAGGAAATGGATCACTCTTGAACATATGGCCCTAACTCTTTAATAAAAAAGAAAAAAAAAATGATAAACACACAACAAAAGTGTTAGACTTTGGAGCTCCAAGACTGGTTCCTCGTGACCACATACGATTAACAACTGTGGTGCAAGGAACTTTGGGATACTTGGACCCAGAATACTTCCATACAAGCCAACTAACTGAAAAAGGTGATGTCTATAGCTTTGGTGTTGCTATTGTGAAGCTACTAACAGGTGATAAAGCACTTTCCATGGATAGGCCCGAAAGTGAAAGAAATCTAGCAATATATTTTTTTACTGCAATAAAAGAGGATTGCCTACTTCAAATTATTGATGATCACATTTTCAAAGAAGGTAATACTGAGGAAATAAAGGAAGTTGCTAATATAGAAAAAAAAAGTGTTTAAAGGTAAGAGGGGAGGATAGACCTAGTATGATGCAAGTAACAATGGAGTTGGAGGGATTAAGACTTTTGGAAAAAGACTCATTGAAAAAGGTTGATCCTAACACACAACAGATTAAGCACTTGCCCAAAGCACCTACACATTATTTGGGAATTGATTTTGACATCAACAACTCTTCTATGAGTAGTTGCGGATGATAACGTGAGAAATCTAGTGGAACCAACAGATAATAATGCTAGATACTTTGTCCATCCTCATTAAAGGCTAGCATAGCCTATATCTCGTCAACAATATTCATCATCACCACCTACTGGTAGCCATCCACCCCCATTTTCTCCTGTTTAGTTTTTGCCCCTCGCCACCTACTTGTCCTTCCTTACTCTCTCTTTCTGCCTCTCAACCACATTCTTCGTCCAACACAATTTCTAATTCCCGTCACCCCTTCTCTCTCTCTCTACTGAAAGGAAATTTAGTGATCTCCGTGTCACCACCAAACGACCTGCATTGGACTAACTAAAAACATTTAGCTTAGAATTTGAGCCAAAGTAACTCTAAGGCTTGGTTTGGTTACATATATGAAAATATCTCATCCCATCTTATCTCATCTAATTATTATAATTTTATCAAATTTTCACATAAAATATAATAAATAATTCAAAATTTTCAAATTCTAAAATAAAAGTAATATTAAAAAATAATATTTTAATAATATTTTATTCAATTTTCAATTTTTATCTCATCTCATTTCATCTGTATAACTAAACGCGGCCTAAGGGAATTTTCGAAGTTGGAGAGGCACTCATGTTCACCCATCAAATCCATATTTTATTCACAAATAATCAACAATGCTACATTAATAATAAACAAGGCTACGCATAATATAGTAGTTTTAATGATCTGATTTTTCAGACTACAATAAAAATGGAAATGTTGAATAATAGAAGTACTACAAATTAACACAGAGTATATGTGATTGTTGGGTGTGAAAATGGTTGGCCAAATATGTTTGTTGGATAATTAAGTTGAGAAAAAAAAATAGTTGGAAAACAATAATTTTAAGTAAAAGGTAAATTATTAATTAATATATGGAGTGTATTTGTAAAATAAAATAATAAAAAAAAATATTATTAAAATATATAATATTATATTATTATTTTGACTTTGGGATGTATAGTCTAATGTAGATTAATATTCTTAATGACTTTGAGTTTAGCCAAAATTTGAACTTGCCAATGCTCTAATTACATTACAAGTGGAATAGTACATTACATTACAATTAAGTGGAATAGTCCCATGGGAAAAGCATCCAGCTTGCTCGCGGAAGACTTCTTTTGTATAGTCCTTCCCTTGCTTTTAATATATAGTTTCTTGCCGAAACAGGGAAAGAAAAAAAAAAAAAAAAATGCTTCGGGTAAGAAATGTTTTTGTAGGTAATTAATTAACTTTTTCGTGCTTTTTGCACAGAAGTGTTGCTTTAATGTATGATTTATTCCGACCAGTTTATACTTTAGGCTTCTTTAATGAAATTTTTTATTTTGGTTTTACATAGAAGTGGAATCTAATTAGGTAAGTAATTGCCTTTATAAGGGTTCATTATTATTATGTTATATTCTTTTTTTTTTTTTAATATAGGAAATAGACATCATTTCATCATAAGGAAGGTATATTTGCGACTCAAGTTACAAGTTAAATTAATTCCTGTTGTAAGATTTTCCGTACACAAATATTATACAATGGACATTGTTTGAACTTCATAAGACTCTTAAAAGAGAGTATTAGTCTCTTTATAAAACAAAGATAAAAAAATACCCTATATCCAAACTCCATTCTCCAAAAGAGGAGAAGTAAACAAAACATCTATCGTGATCCTAACCGGAGGAGGAAGGAACCCACATTGCTATGGACATAAGTCCAATAGTATATTTCACTTTATTTTTCTTACAAACAAGTACCAACAAAAACACACTGACATTAAGTCAGAAATATAGAAACAGACAAATTATTATTTTATATTCCAATAGAGCATGAATATGATATACATATAATATACGAGTCATTAATTGACGGAGAAGATTAGATGCTCAATTTGGAGTGGTCCCCCTAGCTAGTACTTGAATGGTAATTAGGCAAGATAAAAGTTAAGTTTTATAAGTGCATGCGACCATTATTTGTGACAAAATTTGATCATTGATAATAGTATTGCCTGCCACGACCTCTATTTTTTTTTTTTTTCAGAAACCAGAATTTCATTAATGGAAAAACAGTTACACACAATTATCAAGCCATAAGGCTTGAGAAATACAGTCTGGAACACAATCGACAAACATTCCTAACCAATATATGAGCTCTCATATTCCCCTTCACATATACATGTGAGAAAATACAACTTTCAAAATATGAAGAAAGCTATTTAATTTCATAATATAGCCTCCCAAGAAAGAGTTATGCATGCTGTTATCCTGTAAAGCTCCAACACGTATCAAGCTATCACTTTCTACAATAAGCTTTATGGAATTTCAAAGCCTGCCACGACCATTGTGTCCCTAGAGATCGGTGAAAAATTGCATGGGTTGATGATCATATTTCAATTCCAATCAAACGTCATTAAAAAGGGGTAAAAAAAAAAAAAAAACCAAAGGGATATATAAGTCCATGGCGTAGAGAAATCTAGTTATATATTTATTTCCTCTAATTCAAATGAGAACAAATTATTTGAAAATAATAAAATCGGGAGTATCAATGACTCTCATCCACATAATATAATTTGATTTATAAAATTTAAATTTTAAAATTAATTTTTTTAAAATTGAATTATTCTATTATTTATATACTAATTTTTAATCAAATGACAGCTGCTAGTCCGTATTTTGAAATTATTTTAGCAATTAAGGAAGTATTAATTTCAATCGTTTTGTTACCAAACAATCTAATGGTTATTCATTTGAATTTTGAAGTATTTGTGAAACCCATAGAGAATGAAGAAAAAGTGGATCGGAGCACCTTAACAAAAGGGCCGATATTCCAAAGTACTACATGTGAAGGAAGTCATGGTCTTCCTCTCTGCAATTTCTCACTTTATTGCAATTTTTTTTTTTTTTTTTTTTTTTTTTTTATCTCAGATCTAAAGTTCTATACATGTAGACATTTCAAAGTTATAAACATGATTTCCGTTGTCCCTACTTTTGCCTTTGGGCCGAAAGGCATCATCTTTTACAACGACAAACAATGATGGGAATAGGGAATCTTTTGCTTATCCAAAATTAAAACCATTGCTTTCGTTATGCTA
This sequence comes from Cyclocarya paliurus, assembly GCA_029856935.1. Taxonomy (NCBI): domain Eukaryota; kingdom Viridiplantae; phylum Streptophyta; class Magnoliopsida; order Fagales; family Juglandaceae; genus Cyclocarya; species Cyclocarya paliurus. Next base: position 11,298 of record JARVXP010000439.1, read on the forward strand.
CTTAATTTTCTTTCGAATAAGAGATCATATTTTGTTGGACTATTAGCTTTCGCAGATCATGACCTAGCTAGTGTGGGGTCAAGTTAATTCGTGTTGTTTCTTTTTTCCTTTTTCCATATGATGCATGGTTTCCTTCAAATTTCTACTTCTTTCTATAAATTGAATGTATTTGTCAGATTTTGTTTAATTAATTAGTTTTAATACTTTGATATGTAAATATAAAACATTTGAGATTTCACCTGAAAAATATTATGAGACCTGGCCAGTACTTTATAATATATACTCATGGAATGCTTATTGTAACTAGTTTTGATATATTAATATACTTGGAAGTCACATGCATTTATGCCTAATGTTTTTCTTAATATTCCAGCTGGACATCACAGATACTTACTGATCATTCTTCCGGAATGAATGAAAAATATATATTCGTGGTTAGAGTAGTTAATCAATTACGTCCACTTCAATGACCATTGTAGACAGTTACGTTAAAGCTTTATAACTAATTATGATATTTTGAAAATAAAGTTCTAATTATATATAGTTTTTTAAGTATAAACATCAACATGTAAATCTTTTAATATAAGCATTATCTTTTTATCATTGAGTATCAACCATTTAATCCGGTGTCTAAACGATGAGAACTTTTTTAGTTTAGTATTAAGCACACCTTAATATTGATGTAACTTTTGCATTGAACTCCGGAATTGTCCTAGCTACAGTTTGACATCGTGATTTTGAAGGATCGGATCTGTTGTAGTTTTACATTACTTTTGAAACGGCCCTTTGCTTTGGTCGTTTTTGTTCCTTAAACTTCTTTGGCATAATTAACACAGCAATAAGTTTGTAATTATTTTATACCTTTTAATTATTCGAGTAATGAATAATGCATGGCTTTGATCAGCCTTTTAAATGCAGGTGCTGGAGTCAGCTTTATTTCTATATATGCTTGTGTTTAGCACTTGGCTAGCTGTACAGCTTTGCACTGAAGAAACGAAAAATTATCAACAGAATGGAGGTTTGATTTTACAACAACGTCGACTTGGCCAACAAGAAGGATCCAAAGACTCTTTACTTTTATGTACTTTTGAATATATATATATATATATATATATATATATTTATATATTTAGACTCATGATATTCATTCGTTTTTCGCTTGAATTAATAATTATTTATTTTTAATATACACCCTTCCTTAATTAATATTTTAGTCCAACAAGGGCAGCTTTATATATTTATTCTATTATAATAAATAGCTATCTAACTGTAAATAGTAATTTTTGTTATTTTTCCGTTAAGTCCTGTTTTACCAAAATTCTGGTACATATTCATGCTCTCCAATCAGTATTTAAAGTTGCTCTCCAATCAGTACTTATTCATTTTGGATCTAGATTATGGTTTTCATGCTCTCCAATCAGAACTTAAAGTTGCGTTAGTATATCTATATATATGTCATTGTTTGGGGTTGCGGTCAAAACATAGCAACCACTTCAAGTTGTGAGAACCATCTAGGAAATACGGAAGAGAGCATTAACTAAATTAACTATTGCTTGGTCATCCAAAACAACATTCACCAAACCTCCCAAAACTCCAAATTAATTATAAATCAGCATGTAAAAACTAATCAAAACCCATCCTTTAGTATCAAAAAAGTTCCTAATGTAGATAAAGAACTGCAATTTGTAACAGATTCACAATCAATTTAAACTAGTATCCAAATCTTTACGCCTCCAATGACTTCACCTTTCACTTGCAAATGAACCAAAAAAAAAAAAAAACTAGCTAAATGCATATACCCAAAATAGAGAGAGATAGAAACGGAATGAAGGAAAGAAATACCACATAGATTTGCTAAAGAGGAGATAGCTTGCTGAAATAGGGACCGAGTGGAGAAGCCGTGCGTGACGGTGGGACACGATTGGACAGCCTATAGGGAGAGAAGGACTGAGTGAAAGTTAGAGAGAGAGAGAGAGAGAGAGAGGCGGACGAGACTTATCGGCTAGGAGAGGAGGTGACGACGTGCAGCAGGGAAGTCAATCTGTCACAGAGAAGAATGGACTAAGGTGGAGACCGACACAACAGGAGACGTTGTTTACTCAGACCTTGTTCAATGTGAAGGTTGGGATGGACTGATGGAGGGGCTTTTGCCCTATTTCGATGGTGAAGGCAGAGTGGCTAGGCATGATTGGTTCATGCTTGGTGGTGGAGAAAACCAATATTTACACGCTTTTGATTTCATGCGGCGATAAACATGTTGCCGCATTAAGAAATAACTTGCTATTTTGCATCTTACACGGTATTATTATCAGTGAAGAGACAAAATCGCCACACAAAATATCATGTCGCCGCAAAAAAGTATGTTTCATGGTGAATTTCATATTCGCCACTAAAAAAAATGCGGCTACAGCAAGTTATGGTTTGTTGTGGCCAAAAATTAATCGCCCCTTCAGTTTTTGGCAGCAAAAACTGTTTTTCTTGTAGTGAAAGGTCCTTAAAACCTTTGACCATTTGACATGTAACTTTCTTGTAAAATTTAATGAAGGATCTTGTTTTACCAAAAGGTCCTTAAGACTCTTGACCATTTGACGTGTAGCTCCTTTGTAGAATTTAATAAAAGATCATGTTTTACCCAAAGATCCTTAATATTAAATTAATAATATTTTATTATTATATAGAGAGTAAATAGATAATCTAATATGGATGCAGACCAATACTCATATTTTGCTAAAGTTTAATTTTGTTTAATCTTTATTTTTTATCTTTTTTTAACCTTGTATTTTATTTTCCCAGACAAATAAGTTACTGACTTTTTTATTTATTTTTTATTTAAATTATTATGTTATGTGCACCACAGGGCTAACACACCGGGGGCCATTTCTTAGTATGTGTATATATATATATATATATATATTATCATCATCTTACGTCTGATCAACATGGGGCATGCAAGAAGATAGATTTTTCCAGCTGTATCATTGGCTCACTGATTACATGATCTATATGTCCTACGTATAAATTGAACATAAAACTTTTGGAAATCTTAAAAACCATATATAGTACGTACTGCTAGTGGGAGACTCCTTAGAAAAGAAGAAAGACTTCTTTTACGAGTCATTATTCCATTATTCATCAGGTCATAAATTGTTGTTGTGGGAATCTTTTGCTTTGCCATGATGCTTGATAAACATGATGCATTCATTTTTTTTTGCTACTTTTATCTTTGGATAAGATATCTTTTGTCTGACCAATTGCTTGAATTTGCGTTTTATTCCACCTGCATGTGTTTCCATAATTTCCCCTTTTCGTTTTTTTTTTTTTTTTTTTCTCTTTTTCCACACGAGAAATATTTGTTTTGTATATTTTAAATAGTACTAGAAGTTTTACACTTTGTACTCTAATTTTTTAATACTGATACATTCATGTATTTGAAACTATATATAAAAAACGTATAATGTAAATATCTTGCTTAGATCTGACCGCCAGTACTAAATATTGTACATCTCACATTTTTTATCAATCTTAACTGCATCATGTACTTGAAATTCGATGCGAGCATTATTTGCTCCTTTTTTTTTTTTTAATTAAACGCATAGTTTTTATTTTTGACAATTTGATTCATAAAGGATGAATCATTCTATATATAATTTGGTGTGTTAGCAAATGATCACTTATAGTGAGATCCATTATAGCTTAAAAAATCTTTCTGATCTTTCAAATTCCTTCCAATTTTTATAAACAGTTGAAATTGAATGAGCATTACTTGTCAGATTGAAAGTTTAATTTCAAAATTTTATGTTTGAAGAAGATCTAGATTACCCGATCTAATAATTTATTTTTATCATTATATACGCTCTTGTTAGGGCTATCATCCGGGCTCAAATAGGTTTCCTTGAGGGCATGATTGCGTGGTGTCACTAGTGGGCCGTCATTCGATGCTTGATCAGCAAAAAAGGGCCGATTGATGGTGGGACGGAGGACAATATTAATATTACTAGTGGCTTGCAGACAAGCGGCCGATTGACGAAGAGAAGTGATGTCTATAGTTTTGGAGCGTGGAGCTATTTGAGTAATTCTACATATAATAATGAAATGTGTAAACGCTGCGTAATCATTTTGAAAAAAAGTGAGATATACTATTAAAAAATAAATTTTTCTATATGGGTCCTATATTTTATTCAATTTTTTCAAAACGATCGATTAGGCAACAATTGCACAATTTACCGTTGCAAATATCTTTTCTCTTTCTCAAAAGAAGTTATTAAGGTTGTGTTTTGGACAGTGAAGTATTCTCAAGTATTCTATGAATAATAGTGAAAAAGTAATAAAAAAATAATAATAGAATATTGAAAAGTAGTGAATAATAGTGAAAAATAATAATGAAATAATTTTTGCACCAAAAAATGAAGCTATATATGGTAGTGATTAGTGTATATATATAAACTACAATAGAAATCATATAAGGTGTGAAAATTAGCTGATGTACAAGATTGATGATGAAAATGAGAGCCGCCACTAGACGATGTGCGGTAAACGGAAAAGAACAGCTGATAATACGCTGAATATGAGACTTACCACAAATAGAATAGAAAAAGAAACGTTGTAAGAGAACTTAAGAAATTGGTGGTTCTATTGCCATAATAAATAACAAGTTGAAATGAAATTGAGAGAGAATAACTTGTATTTCTGTATGTGAAACTATACAATGGAAGACCTTATTTATAGGTGAGTGAGGCCTGAGAAAGAATAGATATACATGAAATCAAAAGTAGTAATTGATTTACATAATAAACTAAATATAGTAAAGATTAAGTAATAGTATCATATACGCTATCAATACAAGTATAGTAATATTCTAACGTAGAGTAAGTCAATGATTGCCTATGAATAGAATGTTCATAAATTTTACTTGTTTGGACCGGCAGTTTACAGTACCATGCATGGATATAGTTTTTCAATGGAGATTAATTTTATCCAATTTATCCAGTTATCTACATAAATTTTCATGAATTCTAATAATTTCAGTCACCAAAACCATACCACAAAACTTTTTCTCAAATTTAAAATAGTCACAATATTTTTCGAAGCCATTTAATACTTCAAACACATTTCTATTTCAAACAACCATCTTATACATCAGACACTATTCACTCTCACACCTCACACTTATAGATTTTTTATAAGATGTAGATGTGTTTTTCATAGGGTATGGGGTGTAAAATGATGAATAGTAGTTGATAATAGTCCAGTTACATGACCAAGATTCACATATATTTTCTCTCACACCGAGGTCGATCATTGACCTACTGTGATTGAAGCTGTCGTGTTCCTCTCATGCAATTACCCATTTCAGTGCAGCTTTTCTATGTCAGTCCATATAAATACACGTTTGGCTTTGTATATATAAGACACGTTTTGCTGGATAATTTGCTTTGCCGTACTTCATTGTTTATGCAGACATGTGCATGTGGGATCGATCAAAGTAATTACTTGTATAATTTGGTTCTGTATAATTTGCGTTTGGACAATTGGAGTATCACATAATTATACTAGGTTCCTTAATCCAGTATATACAACACTCAATTTGGATAGTTTATTGCAATACCTGAAAATTTGAGGTTGCTTTGTTTTTTGAGGTTGTTAAAAAAAAGTGTGTTTTTCTACATAAAAAAAAAAGTATGATAATGATAGCTTTGGAATAATGGTCGGCCCCTACGGCGGGAAAAGGAGTGATTGGCAGGAGGACACTAGTCTAGCTAGCTATGGAGTTCTTATTTAATGGATACTATGTGGTTTAAACTTCTTGAAAATAAACGTACAGTGGAAGATCAAGAGAAAGCGTGGCAGCTGAAGGAAGTGGCTAATATTTCAAAGAGAGGTTAGTATCATAGATCACCAGCTATGGAGAAAGTTATCTAGTTCTCATGCAATTAATGATTTTTTCCTTTTAGTACTGCTCATAAAAGGAATCCGTTTAATTAGTTACTTTCCTGAAATTGAGGAGTCAAATAATCTAAAGGCTGAAGTATCTGTTCAGAACGTACACTGCCCCTTGTAGTAGTCTCTATTCAGAATATACACTGCCCGGCCTTGTGGTTAGTCTGAAGTACTTATAACTGCTTGTTTTTCTTTGTTTCTCTTCGGTAACTCGAGCTGCTTGGTTCTGGCAATTCACCAATCCCAAAGATTGGCATCCTAGCTAATGATACGAATCAGGAGAAAGTTTAAGGGTGCGTTTGGATATTAAAGTGAGTTAAATTGAGTTGAGTTTAGATAATAAAATATTGTTAGAATATTATTTTTTAATATTATTATTATTTAAAATTTAAAAAAATTAAATTATTTATTATATTTTGTGTTAAAATTTAAAAAAATTGTAATGAATAGTGAGATGAATGAGTTTAGTTTAGTAACCAAACCAACCCTAAATATATATGTTAAATTTGGTGTAGGCCGGTATCATTCTTCTTAGGTTGTGCACGCTTGTTGGTTGTTGCGCCTTGTTGGTGCATGCATGGTTGAGCAAAATAGATGTTTACAGCTAGCTAATCATGGCTCCCAGCTTGTCATGCTGCTGCTGTATGTTCTGGTTTTGGGATCGATGAACCTGACCTGTTCTGCTGTCCTAGTCTTGTGCCCTCAAATGGACAATCTTAGTTGTACTAGTATTTAAGCATTATAAATATAAATAAATAAATAAATAAATAAATATATATATATATATCTCGTGTGTGTGTATATTGATCAGTTCTTGAAGCTTTGAATAAAGCTTTAATTTTGACGTTGTCCTTTTGTCTTCCTATTAAGCTGATACTTTTGGAACGTGCATGAATAAATGTATATATATATAGTTTATAAATGTTTCTTTTGAAAATATTTTTTAAATTAGGAAGTAATTAATTTGATAATTTACAAGATCATTAAGGATATATACAATTAAAACCAACAGCAAATTAATTAACGCTCCTATTATATATATAGGATAATAGGAGGGTTAATTAATTAAAGTTTTAGTCTATATATATATATATATATATAACAAATCCTCCTGACCAGTGACCACTGCTAGGGCTACCGAGACCGGTCCCGACAAATTCTACCGACAAGCTTTATTTGTATTTTTTTTTAAAATTCTACCGTCCCGCTCGACAAAGCCTATTAATTCTGCCAGCACTAAGTACAAAATCCACTTTTTATTTTGTGTATTTTTTTTAAGAATTTTTTTAACCCCTCAAATATTTAAAAAAAAAAATTATAAATTTATTAAAAAAATACTTCCTTAAATATTAAGTAAAAAATAATAATAAATCTGTCAAAAATGTCGGTGGCCATCCTCGGTAAGAGTAGCGTTTTCCAAATCGTCCTACCTACCTTAAACAATTTTATTGATTTATATTTTTAATGCTTCTTATTATCTACCTTAGGTCCTTTTCAATTAATAGTTCATCAGGCCAGACTTGGAGTCTCTCTATGTTAGCTTGTTTTATAAGAGGGAGGCGCAAAGAAAGATAAGTTATTTCTGAAGCACAAATCAGACAAAAAAAGGGTCAACCATGGCTTTGCATGGAAAGCTTTTGGAACAAGGAGTGCTGCTACATCTAATTATTGGGGTTCTGCTAGTTTTAGCAGCGCCTCAACCCAATAATCTGAGCTGCAACCACACATGCGGATCTGTTAATATCCCCTACCCATTTGGTACAAGCAAGGGCTGCTACATCCCTGATCCATCTTTTCTCATCATATGTAACTACTCTTTCAATCCCCCAAGACCATTTCTGGGCGTTGATAATATAGAAGTCCTCAACATCTCTCCTGATGATGGTGAACTTCGAGTCTCAAACTCGGTATTCCGTAGTTGCGAATGGTGGCCAGTGTATGATAATCAGCCTAGTCTCCGCCGCATCTCTGCCTTGCTCAACTTGTCGAATTTTAGAATCTCACATGAGAAGAACAGTATCTTTGCCGTCGGTTGTAACTTTTTCGCCTACATAAGTGGCTGGAAGGGACAACATTATACGTTCATGTCTGGATGCACATCATTTTGTGGCAAAAGTACCACTTTCGTTAACGGCTCTTGCTCCGGCCTTGGCTGTTGCCATTCAGCAATCCCAGAAAACTTAACAAAATATAATTTGACCATTCAGAGCATTTACACTAATGGATCTAGCAGAACCTCAAGGCAATCATGTGGTTTAGGTTTTATAGGGGAAACACAGGCATACAACTTTTCCACCTTAGATTTTGAAAATTTAACGAACAAGAAGACTGTACCCCTGGTGCTTGATTGGGCAATTGGAAATAAAACGTGCAAAGATGCTCAGAAAAATCCGTCAAGCTATTTATGCAAAGCAGCGAATAGTAGTTGTTCGGAACCCAACGATCTTGGGTATCTTTGCAAGTGCCCCGAAGGTTATAAAGGGAACCCATACATTCCTGATGGACAAGATGGTAGTTGCCAAGGTAACTAATTATTAATGGTGTTCATTCCTTTTACTTTGTATGCCTTTTCTTTTCTTTTGTATTAGCAAATTAATCAATTCATGTTGTACTTGTTAAATGAGCAAACTGTTAAGGCTGTATTTCTATTATGACCGGCTAGCTGTGGTACTCGTGTTTCAGATATTGATGAGTGCAAAAATCATACAAATCCCTGCAATGCTAATGCAGCATGTACCAACACTAACGGGAGCTACATATGTACTTGTCTCGAGGGATATAAAGGTGACGGGAGGATACCGCCTGGTACAGGTTGCAGTAAAAAACCCCGTCAATCCAAGATCATCATTAATATTGCCTTAGGTATGCATAATACATATAAGTATGGTATCTAGTATTACAGTAGTACTCGTCTCTTTTATTTTCTTTTTTCTTGTTAATTTACAAACTACATGTATGATGGATTTGGTTTAATTCCCAACCTCACTCACTTCCATATATCAATAATATATAATTTGGTCTAAAAATAACCATTTCGATTAATGCAAGAGTCTTTTAAGTTAAAAATTAAAGTTTAAAGATGTGTACGTTAATTCAAAACTTAGTTCACTCTTTCTATTCCATGTAATTTGTAACTTTACCTTTAGTATGAAATGTAGTTGAAATCCACTACAGTTTATACAGCGTGCTAGGCTTCCAATTTTTTTTCCTTTAAATGATCACTAGCTAAGTTAAAACTCAAACTCAACTCCTTGTAGGTCATCACTATATAATACATATTGAAATCTCAGCTTTGTTGAAGCCATTGTTTCAATAAACATGATGTTCTAAGTGATAGAAGGAGAAATTGAAATACAATCTATATGGTTAAAATGATTGCTTGAACATTTGCAGGTATCAGCATAAAGCCTTGATTCTGCTTGTGGGAACTTTGTGGGTATATTGGGTAATGCGAAGAAGAAAGCTCATAAAATTGAAAGAGAAGTTCTTCCAACAAAATGGTGGCTTAATCTTTCAACAACAACTCTTGAATCACAAAGAATCTGATGAGTCAGCCAAAATCTTTAGTGCGAAAGAGCTTGAAAAGGCCACTAACAACTATGATAAAAGTAGAGTCCTCGGCCAAGGAGGCTTTGGAACTGTTTATAAAGGAGTTTTATCAGATGACAAAGTGGTGGCCATTAAGAAGTCCAATGTTGTTGATCAGAGCCAGATTGAGCAATTTATAAATGAGGTGGTTGTGCTTACTAAAATTAATCATAAGAATGTGGTTAAGTTATTAGTTGTTTGTCTTGAGACCGAAGTACCCTTACTAGTATACGAGTTCATCACGAATGGAACACTTTTTGACCATATTCATGATAAAAACCTCTCATCCTCGCTCTCATGGGAAAAACGTTTGAAGGTAGCATCAGAAACTGCAGGAGCCCTAGCATACATACATTTTGAGACTTCTATGTCTATTATACATAGAGATGTGAAAACTACAAATATACTTCTGGATGATAACCACACAACAAAAGTGTCTGACTTTGGAGCTTCTAGACTGGTTCCTCTTGACCACACACGATTAACAACAGTGGTGCAGGGAACTTTGGGATACTTGGACCCAGAATACTTCCATACTAGCCAACTAACTGAAAAAAGTGATGTCTATAGTTTTGTGTTGTTGTTATTGCAGAGCTATTGACAAGTGAAAAGGCACTTTCCATGGATAGGCCTGAAGCTGAAAGAAATCTAGCAATGTATTTTGTTATTGCAATGAAAGAGGATCGCCTACTTCAAATTATTGATGATCGCATTCTTAGAGAAGG
>JARVXP010000441.1:0-57205 GCA_029856935.1 Cyclocarya paliurus
TTGCCATTTTGCCCTCACATGGCTTTCTTCAAAGCAATGGCAAAGTGTAAAAATAAGAGGTGCTCCGAATTCCCGGGGTCTGGGGCATACAAACCACAAGGTCATTGCTAGTACCATGGGTAGCCCGCGAGCAAAAAACTCCAACTCTTAACTTTGCCATTTTGCCCTCACTTGGCTTTCTTCAAAGCAAGGGCAAAGTGGAAAAAATAAGAGGTGCTCCGAATTGCCCGGTTCGGGGCATTCAAACCACAAGGTGCATTGTAGTAACCATGTGTGCCGCGAGCAAAAACTCCAACCTCTTAACTTTGCCATTTTGCCCTCACTTGGCTTTCTTTAAAGCAAGGGCAAAGTAGTAAAAATAAGAGGTGCTCCGAATTGCCCGGGGTCGGGGCATACATACGACAAGGTCATTGTAGTACCATGTGTAGCCCGCGAGCAAAAAACTCCAACCTCTTAACTTTGCCATATTGCCCTCACTTGGCTTTCTTCAAAGCAAGGGCAAAGTGGTAAAAATAAGAGGTGCTCCGAATTGCCCGGGGTCAGGGCATACAAACCACAAGGTCAATGTAGTACCATGGGTAGCCCGCGAGCAAAAAACTCCAACCTCTTAACTTTGCCATTTTGCCCTCACTTGGCTTTCTTCAAAGCAAGGGCAAAGTGGTAAAAATAAGAGGTGCTCCGAATTGCCCGGGGTCGGGGCATACAAACCACAAGGTCAATGTTAGTACCATGTGTGCCCGCGAGCAAAAACCTCCAACCTCTTAACTTTGCCATTTTGCCCTCACTTGGCTTTCTCTTCAAAGCAAGGCAAAGTGGTAAAAAAAGAGGGCTCCGAATTGCCCGGGTCGGGGCATTCAAACCACAAGGTCATGCTAGTACCATGGGTAGCCCGCGAGCAAAAAACTCCAACCTCTAAACTTTGCCATTTTGCCCTCACTTGGCTTTCTTCAAAGCAAGGGCAAAGTGGTAAAAATAAGAGGTGCTCCGAATTGCCCGGGGTCGGGGCATACAAACCACAAGGTCATTGTAGTACCACGTGTAGCCCGCGAGCAAAAAACTCCAACCTCTTAACTTTGCCATTTTGCCCTCACTTGGCTTTCTTCACAAAGCAAGGGCAAAGTGGTAAAAATAAGAGGTGCTCCGAATTGCCCGGGGTCGGGGCATACAAACCACAAGGTCATTGTAGTACCATGTGGTAGCCCGCGAGCAAAAAACTCCAACCTCTTAACTTTGCCATTTTGCCCTCACTTGGCTTTCTTCAAAGCAAGGGCAAAGTGGTAAAAGTAATAGGTACTCCGAATTGCCCGTTTACCGGGCATACATACCACAAGGTCATGCTAGTACCAGGGGTAGCCCGCGAGCAAAAAACTCAAACCTCTTAACTTTGCCATTTTGCCCTCACTTGGCTTTCAAAGCAAGGGCAAAGTGGTAAAAATAAGAGGTGCTCCGAATTGCCCGGGTCGGGGCATTCAAACCACAAGGTCATGCTAGTACCATGGGTTGCCCGCGAGCAAAAAACTCCAACCTCTTAACTTTGCCATTTTGCCCTCACTTGGCTTTCTTCAAAGCAAGGGCAAAGTGGTAAAAATAAGAGGTGCTCCGAATTGCCGGGGTCGGGGCATACAAACCACAAGGTCATTGTAGTACCATGTGTAGCCCGCGAGCAAAAAACTCCAACCTCTTAACTTTGCCATTTTGCCCTCACTTGGCTTTCTTCAAAGCAAGGGCAAAGTGGTAAAAGTAATAGGTACTCCGAATTGCCCGTTTACCGGGCATACATACCACAAGGTCATGCTAGTACCAGGGGTAGCCCGCGAGCAAAAAACTCCAACCTCTTAACTTTGCCATTTTGCCCTCACTTGGCTTTCTTCAAAGCAAGGCAAAGTGGTAAAAATAAGAGGTGCTCCGACTTGCCCGGGGTCGGCATACATACACCACAAGGTCATTGTAGTACCATGTGTAGCCCGCGAGCAAAAAACTCCAACCTCTTAACTTTGCCATTTTGCCCTCACTTGGCTTTCTTCAAAGCAAGGGCAAAGTGGTAAAAATAAGAGGTGCTCCGAATTGCCCGGGGTCGGGGCATACAAACCACAAGGTCATTGTAGTACCATGTGTAGCCCGCGAGCAAAAAACTCCAACCTCTTAACTTTGCCATTTTGCCCTCACTTGGCTTTCTTCAAAGCAAGGGCAAAGTGGTAAAAATAATAGGTACTCCGAATTGCCCGTTTGCCGGGCATACATACCACAAGGTCATGCTAGTACCATGGGTAGCCCGCGAGCAAAAAACTCAAACCTCTTAACTTTGCCATTTTGCCCTCACTTGGCTTTCTACAAAGCAAGGGCAAAGTGGTAAAAATAAGAGGTGCTCCGAATTGCCCGGAGTCGGGGCATACAAACCACAAGGTCATTGTAGTACCATGGGTAGCCCGCGAGCAAAAAACTCCAACCTCTTAACTTTGCCATTTTGCCCTCACTTGGCTTTCTTCAAAGCAAGGGCAAAGTGGTAAAAATAAGAGGTGCTCCGAATTGCCCGGGGTCGGGGCATACAAACCACAAGGTCATTGTAGTACCATGGGTAGCCCGCGAGCAAAAAATCCAACCTCTTAACTTTGCCATTTTGCCCTCACTTGGCTTTCTTCAAAGCAAGGGCAAAGTGGTAAAAATAAGAGGTGCTCCGACTTGCCCGGGGTCTGGGCATACATACCACAAGGTCATTGTAGTACCATGTGTTGCCCGCGAGCAAAAACTCCAACCTCTTAACTTTGCCATTTTGCCCTCACTTGGCTTTCTTCAAAGCAAGGGCAAAGTGGTAAAAATAAGAGGTGCTCCGAATTGCCCGGGTCGGGGCATACAAACCACAAGGTCATTGTAGTACCATGTGTTGCCCGCGAGCAAAAACTCCAACCTCTTAACTTTGCCATTTTGCCCTCACTTGGCTTTCTTCAAAGCAAGGGCAAAGTGGTAAAAATAAGAGGTGCTCCGAATTGCCCGGGGTCGGGCATACATACCACAAGGTCATGCTAGTACCATGGGTAGCCCGCGAGCAAAAACTCCAACCTCTTAACTTTGCCATTTTGCCCTCACTTGGCTTTCTTCAAAGCAAGGGCAAAGTGGTAAAAATAAGAGGTGCTCCGAATTGCCGGGGTCGGGCATACAAACCACAAGGTCATTGTAGTACCATGTGTAGCCCGCGAGCAAAAAACTCCAACCTCTTAACTTTGCCATTTTGCCCTCACTTGGCTTTCTTCAAAGCAAGGGCAAAGTGGTAAAAATAAGAGGTGCTCCGAATTGCCCGGGTCGGGCATACAAACCACAAGGTGATTGTAGTACCATGGTAGCCCGCGAGCAAAAATCCAACCTCTTAACTTTGCCATTTTGCCCTCACTTGGCTTTCTTCAAAGCAAGGGCAAAGTGGTAAAAATAAGAGGTGCTCCGACTTGCCCGGGGTCGGGCATACATACCACAAGGTCATGCTAGTACCATGGGTAGCCCGCGAGCAAAAACTCCAACCTCTTAACTTTGCCATTTTGCCCTCACTTGGCTTTCTTCAAAGCAAGGGCAAAGTGGTAAAATAAGAGGTGCTCCGACTTGCCCGGGGTCGGGGCATACATACCACAAGGTCATGCTAGTACCATGGGTAGCCCGCGAGCAAAAAACTCCAACCTCTTAACTTTGCCATTTTGCCCTCACTTGGCTTTCTTCAAAGCAAGGGCAAAGTGGTAAAAATAAGAGGTGCTCCGAATTGCCCGGGTCGGGCATACAAACCACAAGGTCATGTAGTACCATGGGTAGCCCGCGAGCAAAAAACTCCAACCTCTTAACTTTGCCATTTTGCCCTCACTTGGCTTTCTTCAAAGCAAGGGCAAAGTGGTAAAAATAAGAGGTGCTCCGAATTGCCCGGGTCGGGGCATACAAACCACAAGGTCATGCTAGTACCATGGGTAGCCCGCGAGCAAAAAACTCCAACCTCTTAACTTTGCCATTTTGCCCTCACTTGGCTTTCTTCAAAGCAAGGGCAAAGTGGTAAAAATAAGAGGTGCTCCGAATTGCCCGGGTCGGGGCATACAAACCACAAGGTCATTGTAGTACCATGTGTAGCCCGCGAGCAAAAAACTCCAACCTCTTAACTTTGCCATTTTGCCCTCACTTGGCTTTCTTCAAAGCAAGGGCAAAGTGGTAAAAATAAGAGGTGCTCCGAATTGCCCGGGGTCGGGGCATACAAACCACAAGGTCATGTAGTACCATGGGTAGCCCGCGAGCAAAAAACTCCAACCTCTTAACTTTGCCATTTTGCCCTCACTTGGCTTTCTTCAAAGCAAGGGCAAAGTGGTAAAAATAAGAGGTGCTCCGAATTGCCCGGGGTCGGGGCATACAAACCACAAGGTCATGCTAGTACCATGGGTAGCCCGCGAGCAAAAAACTCCAACCTCTTAACTTTGCCATTTTGCCCTCACTTGGCTTTCTTCAAAGCAAGGGCAAAGTGGTAAAAATAAGAGGTGCTCCGAATTGCCCGGGGTCGGGGCATACAAACCACAAGGTCATGCTAGTACCATGGTAGCCCGCGAGCAAAAAACTCCAACCTCTTAACTTTGCCATTTTGCCCTCACTTGGCTTTCTTCAAAGCAAGGGCAAAGTGGTAAAAATAAGAGGTGCTCCGAATTGCCCGGGGTCGGGGCATACAAACCACAAGGTCATTGTAGTACCATGGTGTAGCCCGCGAGCAAAAAACTCCAACCTCTTAACTTTGCCATTTTGCCCTCACTTGGCTTTCTTCAAAGCAAGGGCAAAGTGGTAAAAATAAGAGGTGCTCCGAATTGCCCGGGGTCGGGGCATACAAACCACAAGGTCATTGTAGTACCATGGGTAGCCCGCGAGCAAAAAACTCCAACCTCTTAACTTTGCCATTTTGCCCTCACTTGGCTTTCTTCAAAGCAAGGGCAAAGTGGTAAAAATAAGAGGTGCTCCGAATTGCCCGGGGTCGGGGCATACAAACCACAAGGTCATTGTAGTACCATGGTAGCCCGCGAGCAAAAAACTCCAACCTCTTAACTTTGCCATTTTGCCCTCACTTGGCTTTCTTCAAAGCAAGGGCAAAGTGGTAAAAATAAGAGGTGCTCCGAATTGCCCGGGTCGGGGCATACAAACCACAAGGTCATGTAGTACCATGGGTAGCCCGCGAGCAAAAAACTCCAACCTCTTAACTTTGCCATTTTGCCCTCACTTGGCTTTCTTCAAAGCAAGGGCAAAGTGGTAAAAATAAGAGGTGCTCCGAATTGCCCGGGGTCGGGGCATACATACCACAAGGTCATTGTAGTACCATGTGTAGCCCGCGAGCAAAAAACTCCAACCTCTTAACTTTGCCATTTTGCCCTCACTTGGCTTTCTTCAAAGCAAGGGCAAAGTGGTAAAAATAAGAGGTGCTCCGAATTGCCCGGGGTCGGGGCATACAAACCACAAGGTCATTGTAGTACCATGGGTAGCCCGCGAGCAAAAAACTCCAACCTCTTAACTTTGCCATTTTGCCCTCACTTGGCTTTCTTCAAAGCAAGGGCAAAGTGGTAAAAATAAGAGGTGCTCCGAATTGCCCGGGGTCGGGGCATACAAACCACAAGGTCATGCTAGTACCATGGGTAGCCCGCGAGCAAAAAACTCCAACCTCTTAACTTTGCCATTTTGCCCTCACTTGGCTTTCTTCAAAGCAAGGGCAAAGTGGTAAAAATAAGAGGTGCTCCGAATTGCCCGGGGTCGGGGCATACAAACCACAAGGTCATTGTAGTACCATGGGTAGCCCGCGAGCAAAAAACTCCAACCTCTTAACTTTGCCATTTTGCCCTCACTTGGCTTTCTTCAAAGCAAGGGCAAAGTGGTAAAAATAAGAGGTGCTCCGAATTGCCCGGGTCGGGGCATACATACCACAAGGTCATTGTAGTACCATGGGTAGCCCGCGAGCAAAAAACTCCAACCTCTTAACTTTGCCATTTTGCCCTCACTTGGCTTTCTTCAAAGCAAGGGCAAAGTGGTAAAAATAAGAGGTGCTCCGAATTGCCCGGGGTCGGGGCATACAAACCACAAGGTCATTGTAGTACCATGGTAGCCCGCGAGCAAAAAACTCCAACCTCTTAACTTTGCCATTTTGCCCTCACTTGGCTTTCTTCAAAGCAAGGGCAAAGTGGTAAAAATAAGAGGTGCTCCGAATTGCCCGGGGTCGGGGCATACAAACCACAAGGTCATTGTAGTACCATGGTAGCCCGCGAGCAAAAAACTCCAACCTCTTAACTTTGCCATTTTGCCCTCACTTGGCTTTCTTCAAAGCAAGGGCAAAGTGGTAAAAATAAGAGGTGCTCCGAATTGCCCGGGGTCGGGGCATACAAACCACAAGGTCATGTAGTACCATGGGTAGCCCGCGAGCAAAAAACTCCAACCTCTTAACTTTGCCATTTTGCCCTCACTTGGCTTTCTTCAAAGCAAGGGCAAAGTGGTAAAAATAAGAGGTGCTCCGAATTGCCCGGGGTCGGGGCATACATACCACAAGGTCATTGTAGTACCATGTGTAGCCCGCGAGCAAAAAACTCCAACCTCTTAACTTTGCCATTTTGCCCTCACTTGGCTTTCTTCAAAGCAAGGGCAAAGTGGTAAAAATAAGAGGTGCTCCGAATTGCCCGGGGTCGGGGCATACAAACCACAAGGTCATTGTAGTACCATGGGTAGCCCGCGAGCA
Organism: Cyclocarya paliurus; assembly: GCA_029856935.1. Lineage (NCBI taxonomy): Eukaryota > Viridiplantae > Streptophyta > Magnoliopsida > Fagales > Juglandaceae > Cyclocarya > Cyclocarya paliurus. Next base: position 6,719 of record JARVXP010000441.1, read on the forward strand.
AAAAACTCCAACCTCTTAACTTTGCCATTTTGCCCTCACTTGGCTTTCTTCAAAGCAAGGGCAAAGTGGTAAAAATAAGAGGTGCTCCGAATTGCCCGGGGTCGGGGCATACAAACCACAAGGTCATTGTAGTACCATGGGTAGCCCGCGAGCAAAAAACTCCAACCTCTTAACTTTGCCATTTTGCCCTCACTTGGCTTTCTTCAAAGCAAGGGCAAAGTGGTAAAAATAAGAGGTGCTCCGAATTGCCCGGGGTCGGGCATACATACCACAAGGTCATGTAGTACCATGGGTAGCCCGCGAGCAAAAAACTCCAACCTCTTAACTTTGCCATTTTGCCCTCACTTGGCTTTCTTCAAAGCAAGGGCAAAGTGGTAAAAATAAGAGGTGCTCCGAATTGCCCGGGGTCGGGGCATACATACCACAAGGTCATTGTAGTACCATGGGTAGCCCGCGAGCAAAAAACTCCAACCTCTTAACTTTGCCATTTTGCCCTCACTTGGCTTTCTTCAAAGCAAGGGCAAAGTGGTAAAAATAAGAGGTGCTCCGAATTGCCCGGGGTCGGGGCATACAAACCACAAGGTCATTGTAGTACCATGGGTAGCCCGCGAGCAAAAAACTCCAACCTCTTAACTTTGCCATTTTGCCCTCACTTGGCTTTCTTCAAAGCAAGGGCAAAGTGGTAAAAATAAGAGGTGCTCCGAATTGCCCGGGGTCGGGGCATACAAACCACAAGGTCATTGTAGTACCATGGGTAGCCCGCGAGCAAAAAACTCCAACCTCTTAACTTTGCCATTTTGCCCTCACTTGGCTTTCTTCAAAGCAAGGGCAAAGTGGTAAAAATAAGAGGTGCTCCGAATTGCCCGGGGTCGGGGCATACAAACCACAAGGTCATTGTAGTACCATGGGTAGCCCGCGAGCAAAAAACTCCAACCTCTTAACTTTGCCATTTTGCCCTCACTTGGCTTTCTTCAAAGCAAGGGCAAAGTGGTAAAAATAAGAGGTGCTCCGAATTGCCCGGGTCGGGGCATACATACCACAAGGTCATGTAGTACCATGGGTAGCCCGCGAGCAAAAAACTCCAACCTCTTAACTTTGCCATTTTGCCCTCACTTGGCTTTCTTCAAAGCAAGGGCAAAGTGGTAAAAATAAGAGGTGCTCCGAATTGCCCGGATCGGGGCATACAAACCACAAGGTCATTGTAGTACCATGGGTAGCCCGCGAGCAAAAAACTCCAACCTCTTAACTTTGCCATTTTGCCCTCACTTGGCTTTCTTCAAAGCAAGGGCAAAGTGGTAAAAATAAGAGGTGCTCCGAATTGCCCGGGGTCGGGGCATACAAACCACAAGGTCATTGTAGTACCATGGGTAGCCCGCGAGCAAAAAACTCCAACCTCTTAACTTTGCCATTTTGCCCTCACTTGGCTTTCTTCAAAGCAAGGGCAAATTGGTAAAAATAAGAGGTGCTCTGACTTGCCCGGGGTCTGGGCATACATACCACAAGGTCATGCTAGTACCATGGGTAACCCGCGAGCAAAAAACTCCAACCTCTTAACTTTGCCATTTTGCCCTCACTTGGCTTTCTTCAAAGCAAGGGCAAAGTGGTAAAAATAAGAGGTGCTCCGAATTGCCCGGGGTCGGGGCATACATACCACAAGGTCATGTAGTACCATGGGTAGCCCGCGAGCAAAAAACTCCAACCTCTTAACTTTGCCATTTTGCCCTCACTTGGCTTTCTTCAAAGCAAGGGCAAAGTGGTAAAAATAAGAGGTGCTCCGAATTGCCCGGGGTCGGGGCATACAAACCACAAGGTCATTGTAGTACCATGGGTAGCCCGCGAGCAAAAAACTCCAACCTCTTAACTTTGCCATTTTGCCCTCACTTGGCTTTCTTCAAAGCAAGGGCAAAGTGGTAAAAATAAGAGGTGCTCCGAATTGCCCGGGGTCGGGGCATACAAACCACAAGGTCATTGTAGTACCATGGTAGCCCGCGAGCAAAAAACTCCAACCTCTTAACTTTGCCATTTTGCCCTCACTTGGCTTTCTTCAAAGCAAGGGCAAAGTGGTAAAAATAAGAGGTGCTCCGAATTGCCCGGGTCGGGGCATACAAACCACAAGGTCATTGTAGTACCATGTGTAGCCCGCGAGCAAAAAACTCCAACCTCTTAACTTTGCCATTTTGCCCTCACTTGGCTTTCTTCAAAGCAAGGGCAAAGTGGTAAAAATAAGAGGTGCTCCGAATTGCCCGGGGTCGGGGCATACAAACCACAAGGTCATTGTAGTACCATGGGTAGCCCGCGAGCAAAAAACTCCAACCTCTTAACTTTGCCATTTTGCCCTCACTTGGCTTTCTTCAAAGCAAGGGCAAAGTGGTAAAAATAAGAGGTGCTCCGAATTGCCCGGGGTCGGGGCATACAAACCACAAGGTCATGCTAGTACCATGGGTAGCCCGCGAGCAAAAAACTCCAACCTCTTAACTTTGCCATTTTGCCCTCACTTGGCTTTCTTCAAAGCAAGGGCAAAGTGGTAAAAATAAGAGGTGCTCCGAATTGCCCGGGTCGGGGCATACATACCACAAGGTCATTGTAGTACCATGTGTAGCCCGCGAGCAAAAAACTCCAACCTCTTAACTTTGCCATTTTGCCCTCACTTGGCTTTCTTCAAAGCAAGGGCAAAGTGGTAAAAATAAGAGGTGCTCCGAATTGCCCGGGGTCGGGGCATACAAACCACAAGGTCATTGTAGTACCATGGGTAGCCCGCGAGCAAAAAACTCCAACCTCTTAACTTTGCCATTTTGCCCTCACTTGGCTTTCTTCAAAGCAAGGGCAAAGTGGTAAAAATAAGAGGTGCTCCGAATTGCCCGGGGTCGGGGCATACATACCACAAGGTCATTGTAGTACCATAGGTAGCCCGCGAGCAAAAAACTCCAACCTCTTAACTTTGCCATTTTGCCCTCACTTGGCTTTCTTCAAAGCAAGGGCAAAGTGGTAAAAATAAGAGGTGCTCCGAATTGCCCGGGGTCGGGGCATACAAACCACAAGGTCATTGTAGTACCATGTGTAGCCCGCGAGCAAAAAACTCCAACCTCTTAACTTTGCCATTTTGCCCTCACTTGGCTTTCTTCAAAGCAAGGGCAAAGTGGTAAAAATAAGAGGTGCTCCGAATTGCCCGGGGTCGGGGCATACATACCACAAGGTCATGCTAGTACCATGGTAGCCCGCGAGCAAAAAACTCCAACCTCTTAACTTTGCCATTTTGCCCTCACTTGGCTTTCTTCAAAGCAAGGGCAAAGTGGTAAAAATAAGAGGTGCTCCGAATTGCCCGGGGTCGGGGCATACAAACCACAAGGTCATTGTAGTACCATGGGTAGCCCGCGAGCAAAAAACTCCAACCTCTTAACTTTGCCATTTTGCCCTCACTTGGCTTTCTTCAAAGCAAGGGCAAAGTGGTAAAAATAAGAGGTGCTCCGAATTGCCCGGGGTCGGGGCATACAAACCACAAGGTCATGTAGTACCATGGGTAGCCCGCGAGCAAAAAACTCCAACCTCTTAACTTTGCCATTTTGCCCTCACTTGGCTTTCTTCAAAGCAAGGGCAAAGTGGTAAAAATAAGAGGTGCTCCGAATTGCCCGGGGTCGGGGCATACATACCACAAGGTCATTGTAGTACCATGTGTAGCCCGCGAGCAAAAAACTCCAACCTCTTAACTTTGCCATTTTGCCCTCACTTGGCTTTCTTCAAAGCAAGGGCAAAGTGGTAAAAATAAGAGGTGCTCCGAATTGCCCGGGGTCGGGGCATACATACCACAAGGTCATTGTAGTACCATGTGTAGCCCGCGAGCAAAAAACTCCAACCTCTTAACTTTGCCATTTTGCCCTCACTTGGCTTTCTTCAAAGCAAGGGCAAAGTGGTAAAAATAAGAGGTGCTCCGAATTGCCCGGGGTCGGGGCATACATACCACAAGGTCATTGTAGTACCATGTGTAGCCCGCGAGCAAAAAACTCCAACCTCTTAACTTTGCCATTTTGCCCTCACTTGGCTTTCTTCAAAGCAAGGGCAAAGTGGTAAAAATAAGAGGTGCTCCGAATTGCCCGGGGTCGGGGCATACAAACCACAAGGTCATTGTAGTACCATGTGTAGCCCGCGAGCAAAAAACTCCAACCTCTTAACTTTGCCATTTTGCCCTCACTTGGCTTTCTTCAAAGCAAGGGCAAAGTGGTAAAAATAATAGGTACTCCGAATTGCCCGTTTACCGGGCATACATACCACAAGGTCATGCTAGTACCATGGGTAGCCCGCGAGCAAAAAACTCCAACCTCTTAACTTTGCCATTTTGCCCTCACTTGGCTTTCTTCAAAGCAAGGGCAAAGTGGTAAAAATAAGAGGTGCTCCGAATTGCCCGGGTCGGGGCATACAAACCACAAGGTCATTGTAGTACCATGGGTAGCCCGCGAGCAAAAAACTCCAACCTCTTAACTTTGCCATTTTGCCCTCACTTGGCTTTCTTCAAAGCAAGGGCAAAGTGGTAAAAATAAGAGGTGCTCCGAATTGCCCGGGGTCGGGGCATACAAACCACAAGGTCATTGTAGTACCATGGGTAGCCCGCGAGCAAAAAACTCCAACCTCTTAACTTTGCCATTTTGCCCTCACTTGGCTTTCTTCAAAGCAAGGGCAAAGTGGTAAAAATAAGAGGTGCTCCGAATTGCCCGGGTCGGGGCATACATACCACAAGGTCATTGTAGTACCATGGGTAGCCCGCGAGCAAAAAACTCCAACCTCTTAACTTTGCCATTTTGCCCTCACTTGGCTTTCTTCAAAGCAAGGGCAAAGTGGTAAAAATAAGAGGTGCTCCGAATTGCCCGGGTCGGGGCATACAAACCACAAGGTCATTGTAGTACCATGGGTAGCCCGCGAGCAAAAAACTCCAACCTCTTAACTTTGCCATTTTGCCCTCACTTGGCTTTCTTCAAAGCAAGGGCAAAGTGGTAAAAATAATAGGTGCTCCGAATTGCCCGGTTACGGGGCATACATACCACAAGGTCATGCTAGTACCAGGGTAGCCCGCGAGCAAAAAACTCCAACCTCTTAACTTTGCCATTTTGCCCTCACTTGGCTTTCTTCAAAGCAAGGGCAAAGTGGTAAAAATAAGAGGTGCTCCGAATTGCCCGGGGTCGGGGCATACAAACCACAAGGTCATTGTAGTACCATGGGTAGCCCGCGAGCAAAAAACTCCAACCTCTTAACTTTGCCATTTTGCCCTCACTTGGCTTTCTTCAAAGCAAGGGCAAAGTGGTAAAAATAAGAGGTGCTCCGAATTGCCCGGGGTCGGGGCATACAAACCACAAGGTCATGCTAGTACCATGGGTAGCCCGCGAGCAAAAAACTCCAACCTCTTAACTTTGCCATTTTGCCCTCACTTGGCTTTCTTCAAAGCAAGGGCAAAGTGGTAAAAATAAGAGGTGCTCCGAATTGCCCGGGGTCGGGGCATACAAACCACAAGGTCATGCTAGTACCATGGGTAGCCCGCGAGCAAAAAACTCCAACCTCTTAACTTTGCCATTTTGCCCTCACTTGGCTTTCTTCAAAGCAAGGGCAAAGTGGTAAAAATAAGAGGTGCTCCGAATTGCCCGGGGTCGGGGCATACAAACCACAAGGTCATTGTAGTACCATGTGTAGCCCGCGAGCAAAAAACTCCAACCTCTTAACTTTGCCATTTTGCCCTCACTTGGCTTTCTTCAAAGCAAGGGCAAAGTGGTAAAAATAAGAGGTGCTCCGAATTGCCCGGGTCGGGGCATACAAACCACAAGGTCATTGTAGTACCATGGGTAGCCCGCGAGCAAAAAACTCCAACCTCTTAACTTTGCCATTTTGCCCTCACTTGGCTTTCTTCAAAGCAAGGGCAAAGTGGTAAAAATAAGAGGTGCTCCGAATTGCCCGGGGTCGGGGCATACATACCACAAGGTCATTGTAGTACCATGTGTAGCCCGCGAGCAAAAAACTCCAACCTCTTAACTTTGCCATTTTGCCCTCACTTGGCTTTCTTCAAAGCAAGGGCAAAGTGGTAAAAATAAGAGGTGCTCCGAATTGCCCGGGTCGGGGCATACAAACCACAAGGTCATTGTAGTACCATGTGTAGCCCGCGAGCAAAAAACTCCAACCTCTTAACTTTGCCATTTTGCCCTCACTTGGCTTTCTTCAAAGCAAGGGCAAAGTGGTAAAAATAAGAGGTGCTCCGAATTGCCCGGGGTCGGGCATACATACCACAAGGTCATGCTAGTACCAGGGTAGCCCGCGAGCAAAAAACTCCAACCTCTTAACTTTGCCATTTTGCCCTCACTTGGCTTTCTACAAAGCAAGGGCAAAGTGGTAAAAATAAGAGGTGCTCCGAATTGCCCGGGGTCGGGGCATACAAACCACAAGGTCATTGTAGTACCATGGGTAGCCCGCGAGCAAAAAACTCCAACCTCTTAACTTTGCCATTTTGCCCTCACTTGGCTTTCTTCAAAGCAAGGGCAAAGTGGTAAAAATAAGAGGTGCTCCGAATTGCCCGGGGTCGGGGCATACAAACCACAAGGTCATTGTAGTACCATGGTAGCCCGCGAGCAAAAAACTCCAACCTCTTAACTTTGCCATTTTGCCCTCACTTGGCTTTCTTCAAAGCAAGGGCAAAGTGGTAAAAATAAGAGGTGCTCCGAATTGCCCGGGGTCGGGGCATACAAACCACAAGGTCATTGTAGTACCATGGTAGCCCGCGAGCAAAAAACTCCAACCTCTTAACTTTGCCATTTTGCCCTCACTTGGCTTTCTTCAAAGCAAGGGCAAAGTGGTAAAATAATAGGTACTCCGAATTGCCCGTTTCCGGGCATACATACCACAAGGTCATGCTAGTACCATGGGTAGCCCGCGAGCAAAAAACTCCAACCTCTTAACTTTGCCATTTTGCCCTCACTTGGCTTTCTTCAAAGCAAGGGCAAAGTGGTAAAAATAAGAGGTGCTCCGAATTGCCCGGGTCGGGCATACAAACCACAAGGTCATTGTAGTACCATGGTAGCCCGCGAGCAAAAAACTCCAACCTCTTAACTTTGCCATTTTGCCCTCACTTGGCTTTCTTCAAAGCAAGGGCAAAGTGGTAAAAATAAGAGGTGCTCCGAATTGCCCGGGGTCGGGGCATACAAACCACAAGGTCATTGTAGTACCATGGGTAGCCCGCGAGCAAAAAACTCCAACCTCTTAACTTTGCCATTTTGCCCTCACTTGGCTTTCTTCAAAGCAAGGGCAAAGTGGTAAAAATAAGAGGTGCTCCGAATTGCCCGGGTCGGGGCATACATACCACATGGTCATGCTAGTACCATAGGTAGCCTCGAGCAAAAAACTCCAACCTCTTAACTTTGCCATTTTGCCCTCACTTGGCTTTCTTCAAAGCAAGGGCAAAGTGGTAAAAATAAGAGGTGCTCCGAATTGCCCGGGGTCGGGGCATACAAACCACAAGGTCATGCTAGTACCATGGGTAGCCCGCGAGCAAAAAACTCCAACCTCTTAACTTTGCCATTTTGCCCTCACTTGGCTTTCTTCAAGCAAGGGCAAAGTGGTAAAAATAAGAGGTGCTCCGAATTGCCCGGTTACGGGGCATACATACCACAAGGTCATGCTAGTACCATGGGTAGCCCGCGAGCAAAAAACTCCAACCTCTTAACTTTGCCATTTTGCCCTCACTTGGCTTTCTTCAAAGCAAGGGCAAAGTGGTAAAAATAAGAGGTGCTCCGAATTGCCCGGGGTCGGGGCATACAAACCACAAGGTCAATGTAGTACCCTGGGCAGCACGCGAGTAAAAAACTCCAACCTCTTAACTTTGCCATTTTGCCCTCACATGGCTTTCTTCAAAGCAAGGGCAAAGTGGTAAAAATAAGAGGTGCTCCGAATTTCCCGGGGTCGGGGCATTCAAACCACAAGGTCATGCTAGTACCATGGGTTGCCCGCGAGCAAAAAACTCCAACCTCTTAACTTTGCCATTTATAGAGTTTGCATATAATAGGGCCATGCATACTACTACTTCCTATTCTCCTTTTGAAATTGTTTATGGTTTTAATCCACTTACTCCTTTAGATTTGACGCCTTTACCTGTTGATGGCAGGAGTAGTTTGGATGGACAAAAGAAGGCAGAGATGGTAAAGTCACTTCATGAGAGGGTACGGCTTCAAATTGCCCAAAAGAATGAAAGAGTTGCTTCCCAAGCTAATAAAGGGCGAAGGCGTGTCATCTTTGAACCAGGAGATTGGGTTTGGGTTCACATGCGCAAAGAAAGATTCCCCGCCCATAGAAGGACCAAGCTGCATCCTCGAGGAGATGGACCTTTCCAAATTCTTGAGAAAATTAATGACAATGCATATAAAGTGGACCTTCCAGGTGAGTATAATGTTTCAGCTACGTTCAATGTTTCTGATCTTTCTCCTTTTGATGTAGGTGATGATTCGAGGTCGAATCCTTTTGAGGAGAGGGAGAATGATGGGAACCAAGGTGGGCCTAGTTTTCTAGATCATTTGCAAGTTCCAGATGGACCAATTACAAGATCAAGAGCCAAGAAGATTAAGGAAGCAATGCAAGGATTGGTCCAATCCACTTGGAATGAAGCTAGCAAGAGCCCAACATTCAATATGGGCTTGAAAGAAGGAGAACCAGTTATGATCCATTTGATTCAAGCAGTGGAAGACAAGACATAGAGATAGGCCCTATTGTTATTAGAAGCTTTTAATTTAGTTAAAAGATTTATTTCATTTAGAATAAGTGGGCTAGATGATACTTGGCCCACATATGTCTTATTTTTATGAATTAGGGTTTTGGGGAAGGCCTTGTACTTTGGCCAAGGGCTTATTTGGAAAAGTTACATTTTAGAAACTAGGGTTTCAAGAGTTACTGTAGCTCGGCACTGTTCACGTCCGAATCACTGTAGCGCCGTACAGTAGCCGCGGGTACTGTTCATCCGAGGGTAGTTTTGGAAGTAGGGTTTATTTTGGGTTAGGGTTTCAATAGGGTTTTGGTTAAAACACTCATTGTAGCCTCATTTGAAGATTAGACAATTTTGAATGTTATTTGTGAGTGAGTTTGCTCCTCTTGTTCTTCATTGAACTTTTGAACTTATCAAAGGCAAATCACAACCTTTGTGGCGTTCCTCCTTGTAATCTGGGTTCTTGAGACGGGTTATTCATCGGGTCTAGATTTTAATATAATCTAGGTTCTTGAAACGAGTTCTCATCGGGTCTAGATTCTCCATCCATTGACTTGATTTTGGCTTTCTTGGGTGCGTTTTCAAATTGATTGTGGGTTCAAGGGATTCCCTTCCTACGGGTTCATATCATTTGGTATTCAGAGCTCGGTTTCCAATCAGGTCTGATTCTATCTTATTTTTTATTGCATCTTTAATTCTAGGGCTTCATTGTTCTAGGGTTACAAAAAAAAAAAAAAAATTGAAACAAAAAGTACGCTGCCAAAATTCTTAGGGTTTTGGGTTTGGCTGAAATTTGCATCTTCTAGGGTTTCAAAATTCTAGGGTTTCTTGCATCTCTAAGTTTGTCAATTGCTTGGAGTGCCGTTCCATTGATTCTCTTCTATTTCGTTGTCAGTTCTTATTTGTTTGAATTCAATTGCTTGATTTTCAATTGAATATTGCTATTTGTGATTGAATTAGAAAAAAAAAAAAAAAAAAAAAGGAAAAGAAAAGAAAAGAAAAGAAAGGAAAAGAAAAGAAAAAAAGAAAGAAAAGAAAAAAAGAAAAGAAAAGAAAAGAAAGGAAAAAAAAAAATTCGTCCAGAAAAAAAAAAAAAAAAATCGTCCAAAAAAAAAAAAAAAAAAGGTATTGGAAAGTTGGAATTTTTTTTTCTTGAGCCTTATCATCAAAGGAGCTACATACATTATTATAGTTGGTATCTTGTCTTCTAGTTACTCTTTCGTTGCCACAATTTCCTTGATTCTTGTGTCATTTTTATTCCTTCCGTGTTTTTCTTGTTCTTGTTTCTTAGACCTAATTACTAGTTGGGATAAAACGAGGTTGCATTGTCTTGATTGAGTTCAATTAGTTCTTAAAGAACTTGAGTGGGAAAACTCTTGAGGTAAAAGGCAAGAGAGTGTGAGACTATTATCGGGAAAAGCCAATTAGGAGTGAAACACGAGTGGAGTGCCATTGTTTGAGTGTAAACACGTAAGGGAGTGTGTGAGGTTTTCTACTAACATTCTTTTTGTGCAGCACATTACGATGTCTCATCGTAGTGACTCATCACCGAAGGGGATGACAGATAACTCATCCTTTGTGTTGCAAGCCATGCAAAAACAGTTTGAGCGGTTGAATTTTGTGTTGGGTGAAGTTAGGGACAGGATGGATCATCAAGAAGCAGCGATTAGAAATCTACAAGGTGGGAGAGATAGGAGGCGACGTGTGCCTAGGGTTGAAAATGAGTATGAGCATGAAGGAGATGGTGAGGATGAGGAAGATTTAGAATCTGAAGTTGGGTCGGGTAGGCATGGAAGAGTTAGGCGTGAAAGACGACTTGAGGGGAACCTAGGGGGTCGGGATGGTATAGATAGAGACCTTGGGAGCATCAAAATGAAAATACCATCTTTCCATGGTAGAACTGACCCGGAGGTTTATCTAGATTGGGAGAAAAAAATAGAGTTGGTATTTGATTGTCATAATTACTCTGAGGAGAAAAAAGTAAAGTTGGCGGTAATTGAGTTCACTGACTATGCTATTATTTGGTGGGATCAATTAGTAACCAATAGGAGGAGGAATTATGAGAGGCCAGTAGAGACGTGGGGAGAGTTGAAAGCTCTCATGAGACGAAGATTTGTACCTAGCCACTACTATAGGGATCTTTACCAAAAGCTCCAAAATCTTACACAGGGGTCTAGGAGTGTGGAGGATTACCATAAGGAGATGGAGGTGGCGATGATACGGGCTAATGTAGAGGAGGACCGGGAGGCCACCATGGCTAGATTTTTGAGTGGTTTGAATAGGGACATAGCCAATGTAATTGAATTGCAACATTATGTGGAGATGGAGGACATGGTTCACATGGCTATGAAGGTGGAGAGGCAGTTAAAGAGAAAAGGGGCAGCAAGGTACACTTCAGTCTCTAGCACTCCTTGGAAATCAAAGTGGGATAAGAATGATGGAGTTGTAGCAAAGAGAAAGACCGAACCACCTAAGGGAAAAGATGAGGGAACTAGCAACAAACCCAAGGTAGAATCTCAACCTTCACGGAATAGAGATATTAAATGCTTTAAGTGTTTGGGTTCAGGGCACATTGCTTCTCAATGTCCAAACAGGCGGGTGATGATTATGCGTGACAATGGGGAGGTGATGACTGAGAGTGAGGATGATAGTGATGAGATGCCCGAGTTGGTTGATGCTAGTGATGATGATGGAGTGGTATACCCCGTCACAGGTGAGTCTCTTGTTGCCAGGCGTGCTCTCAATACACACATTAAGGTGGATGATGCAGAGCAACAGAGAGAGAACATTTTCCATACTAGATGCCATGTCAACAATAAGGTATGTAGTTTGATCATTGATGGGGGGAGTTGTACTAATGTGGCTAGCACTACTTTGGTTGAGAAACTGAATCTACCAACTTTAAAACACTCTAGACCATACAAATTGCAGTGGTTGAATGATTGTGGAGAGGTTAGGGTGGATAGACAAGTGTTAGTTACTTTTTCAATCGGGAAATATCAGGATAAGGTGCTTTGTGATGTTGTGCCTATGCATGCTGGCCATATTTTGTTGGGGAGGCCGTGGCAGTATGATAGGAGGGTGACACATGATGGGTTCAAGAACATGCACATCTTTGTAATGGAGGGCAAAACAATCAAGCTTGCTCCTTTAACTCCAAGTCAGGTCTATGAGGACCAATTGAAACTGAAAAGTGAGGTTGCTCAAAAAAGAAAGAGTGAAAATGAGAGTGATCAAAAAAGAAAGAGTGAAAATGAGAGTGATCAAAAAAGAAAGAGTGAAAAAGAGATTGAGCAAAAAAGAAAGAGTGAGAGTGAAAATGAGCACAAAAGAAAGAGTGAAAAAGAAAGTCGAGAGGTGGTTGGGAGTAAAGAAAAAAGAGTGGAGCCACGAGAGAAAAAAGAAAGAGAGTCTGCTGAGAGAAAAGGAAAGACAAAAGTGAGTTTCTATGCAAGAGAGAGTGAGGTTAAGAGGGCTTTCTTCGCAGATCGCCCTATGATTTTTCTTGTCTATAAAGAATCTTATCTTAATGTTGATGAAACTAACCAGTCTCTTCCTAGTTTGGCTGTTTCTATGTTGCAGGAGTTTGAGGATGTATTCCCAGAGGAGATGCCTAATGAGTTGCCACCCATTAGAGGCATTGAGCACCAGATTGATTTTGTGCCCGGAGCTGCTATTCCAAACCGACCAGCCTATAGGAGTAATCCAGAGGAGACAAAGGAGCTTCAGAGGCAAGTTGAGGATTTGATGAGCAAGGGGTACGTGAGGGAGAGCATGAGCCCATGTGCAGTACCAGTGCTACTAGTGCCAAAGAAGGATGGGACGTGGAGGATGTGCGTTGATTGCAGGGCGGTCAACAATATCACGGTAAAGTATCGCCATCCCATTCCTAGATTAGATGATATGCTTGATGAATTGCATGGCTCATGTATTTTCAGTAAAATTGATCTTAAAAGTGGGTACCATCAAATTAGAATGAAAGAGGGTGATGAATGGAAAACGGCTTTTAAGACTAAGTATGGGCTTTATGAATGGTTGGTTATGCCATTTGGACTTACAAATGCGCCCAGTACTTTCATGAGATTAATGAACCATGTCTTACGTGCGTTCATAGGAAAGTTTGTGGTTGTGTACTTTGATGATATCCTAGTGTACAGCAAGGACTTAAATGAACATATTGAGCATTTGAGATACGTGTTTGATGTGTTAAGATGTGAAAAGTTGTATGCTAATTTCAAGAAATGTACCTTTTGCATGGAAAAAGTTGTTTTTCTTGGTTATGTTGTTAGCACAAAAGGTATTGAGGTGGATGAAGAGAAAGTCAAGGCCATCAAGGAGTGGCCAACGCCAAAAAGCATCACTGAGGTAAGAAGCTTCCATGGCTTAGCTAGCTTTTATCGGCGTTTTGTTAAAGACTTTAGCACCATTGCTGCACCACTCACTGAAGTAATTAAAAAGAATGTTGGGTTTCATTGGGGGGTTGATCAAGAGAATGCTTTTACCACTATTAAAGAAAGGTTGTGCTCTGCACCTGTGTTAGCATTACCTGATTTTAACAAAGCTTTTGAGATTGAATGTGATGCCTCAGGAATAGGGATTGGAGCCGTTTTGATGCAAGATAGGCGGCCCATAGCATTTTTCAGTGAGAAGCTAAGTGGGGCGTCCCTGAAGTACCCTACTTATGACAAAGAGCTTTATGCTCTAGTTCGTGCATTAGAGACTTGGCAGCATTATCTATGGCCTAGGGAATTTGTGATCCACACCGATCATGAATCGTTGAAGCATCTCAAGGGTCAAGGTAAGTTGAATAAAAGGCATGCTAGATGGATGGAATACATTGAGACCTTTCCATATGTCATCCGTTACAAGCAAGGTAAGGAAAACATTGTTGCTGATGCTTTATCCCGAAGGTATGTACTTCTTACTTCTATGAGTGCTAAAATGCTTGGGTTTGAATATGTGAAAGACATGTATGTTGATGATACTGACTTTTCTGAGGTGTATAAGGCATGTGATAAGGCGGCATTCGGTAAGTTTTACAAACATGATGGTTATTTGTTTAAGGAAAGCAAATTTTGTGTGCCAAATTGTTCTATGCGTGAGTTGTTGGTGCGTGAGGCACATGGTGGAGGATTAATGGGACACTTTGGTGTCAAGAAGACTTTAGATATTTTGCATGAACATTTCTTTTGGCCTAAGATGAAGAGAGATGTCAACCGCATTTGTGGCAGGTGCATTACATGTAGAAAGGCCAAATCTAAGGTTATGCCACATGGGTTGTATACACCCTTACCTGTTCCTAGTGAGCCATGGGTAGACATATCTATGGACTTTGTTTTGGGCTGCCTAGGACAAAAAGGGGTAGAGATTCTATTTTTGTGGTATTGGATAGATTTAGTAAGATGGCCCATTTCATTCCATGCCATAAAACAGATGATGCCACAAACATAGCTGACTTGTTTTTCAGGGAGATAGTGCGACTCCATGGTGTACCTAGGAGTATTGTTTCTGATAGAGATGTTAAATTCCTTAGCTACTTTTGGAAGGTGTTGTGGGGGAAATTGGGTACTAAGCTCTTATTTTCCACAACTTGTCATCCGCAGACTGATGGTCAGACTGAAGTAGTTAATAGGACTTTAACTCAGCTTTTACGCACTGTTGTTCAAAAGAATTTAAAAACTTGGGAGGATTGTTTGCCATTTATAGAGTTTGCATATAATAGGGCCATGCATACTACTACTTCCTATTCTCCTTTTGAAATTGTTTATGGTTTTAATCCACTTACTCCTTTAGATTTGACGCCTTTACCTGTTGATGGCAGGAGTAGTTTGGATGGACAAAAGAAGGCAGAGATGGTAAAGTCACTTCATGAGAGGGTACGGCTTCAAATTGCCCAAAAGAATGAAAGAGTTGCTTCCCAAGCTAATAAAGGGCGAAGGCGTGTCATCTTTGAACCAGGAGATTGGGTTTGGGTTCACATGCGCAAAGAAAGATTCCCCGCCCATAGAAGGACCAAGCTGCATCCTCGAGGAGATGGACCTTTCCAAATTCTTGAGAAAATTAATGACAATGCATATAAAGTGGACCTTCCAGGTGAGTATAATGTTTCAGCTACGTTCAATGTTTCTGATCTTTCTCCTTTTGATGTAGGTGATGATTCGAGGTCGAATCCTTTTGAGGAGAGGGGGAATGATGGGAACCAAGGTGGGCCTAGTTTTCTAGATCATTTGCAAGTTCCAGATGGACCAATTACAAGATCAAGAGCCAAGAAGATTAAGGAAGCAATGCAAGGATTGGTCCAATCCACTTGGAATGAAGCTAGCAAGAGCCCAACATTCAATATGGGCTTGAAAGAAGGAGAACCAGTTATGATCCATTTGATTCAAGCAGTGGAAGACAAGACATAGAGATAGGCCCTATTGTTATTAGAAGCTTTTAATTTAGTTAAAAGATTTATTTCATTTAGAATAAGTGGGCTAGATGATACTTGGCCCACATATGTCTTATTTATTATGAATTAGGGTTTTGGGAAGGCCTTGTACTTTGGCCAAGGGCTTATTTGGAAAAGTTACATTTTAGAAACTAGGGTTTCAAGAGTTACTGTAGCTCGGCACTGTTCACGTCCGAATCACTGTAGCGCCGTACAGTAGCCGCGGGTACTGTTCATCCGAGGGTAGTTTTGGAAGTAGGGTTTATTTTGGGTTAGGGTTTCAATAGGGTTTTGGTTAAAACACTCATTGTAGCCTCATTTGAAGGATTAGACAATTTTGAATGTTATTTGTGAGTGAGTTTGCTCCTCTTGTTCTTCATTGAACTTTTGAACTTATCAAAGGCAAATCACAACCTTTGTGGCGTTCCTCCTTGTAATCTGGGTTCTTGAGACGGGTTATTCATCGGGTCTAGATTTTAATATAATCTAGGTTCTTGAAACGAGTTCTCATCGGGTCTAGATTCTCCATCCATTGACTTGATTTTTGGCTTTCTTGGGTGCGTTTTCAAATTGATTGTGGGTTCAAGGGATTCCCTTCCTACGGGTTCATATCACTCTGACTTGCCCGGGGTCTGGGCATACATACCACAAGGTCATGCTAGTACCATGGGTAGCCCGCGAGCAAAAAACTCCAACCTCTTAACTTTGCCATTTTGCCCTCACTTGGCTTTCTTCAAAGCAAGGGCAAAGTGGTAAAAATAAGAGGTGCTCCGAATTGCCCTGGGTCGGGGCATTCAAACCACAAGGTCATGCTAGTACCATGGGTTGCCCGCGAGCAAAAAACTCCAACCTCTTAACTTTGTCATTTTGCCCTCACTTGGCTTTCTTTAAAGCAAGGGCAAAGTAGTAAAAATAAGAGGTGCTCCGAATTGCCCGGGGTCGGGGCATACATACCACAAGGTCATTGTAGTACCACCGGTAGCCCGCGAGCAAAAAACTCCAACCTCTTAACTTTGCCATTTTGCCCTCACTTGGCTTTTTTTAAAGCAAGGGCAAAGTGGTAAAAATAAGAGGTGCTCCGAATTGCCCGGGTCAGGGCATACAAACCACAAGGTCAATGTAGTACCATGGGAAGCCCGAAGCAAAAAACTCCAACCTCTTAAAGTTGCCACTTTGCCCTTACTTGGCTTTCTACTAAGCAAGGGCAAAGTGGTAAAAATAAGAGGTGCTCCGAATAGCCCGGGGTCGGGGCATACATACCATAAGGTCATTGTAGTACCATGGGAAGCCCGCGAGCAAAAAACTCCAACCTCTTAACTTTGCCACTTTGCCCACACTTGGTTTCTACTAAGCAAGGGCAAAGTGGTAAAAATAAGAGGTGCTCCGAATAGCCCGGGGTCGGAGCATACATACCATAAGGTCATTGTAGTACCATGGGAAGCCCGCGAGCAAAAAACTCCAACCTCTTAAAGTTTGCCACTTTGCCCTCACTTGGCTTTCTACTAAGCAAGGGCAAAGTGGTAAAAATAAGAGGTGCTCCGAATAGCCCGGGGTCGGGGCATACATACCATAAGGTCATTGTAGTACCATGGGAAGCCCGCGAGCAAAAAACTCCAACCTCTTAACTTTGCCACTTTGCCTTCACTTGGTTTTCTACTAAGCAAGGGCAAAGTGGTAAAAATAAGAGGTGCTCCGAATAGCCCGGGGTCGGGGCATACATACCATAAGGTCATTGTAGTACCATGGGAAGCCCGCGAGCAAAAAACTCCAACCTCTTAAAGTTGCCACTTTGCCCTCACTTGGCTTTCTACTAAGCAAGGGCAAAGTGGTAAAAATAAGAGGTGCTCCGAATAGCCCGGGGTCGGGGCATACATACCATAAGGTCATTGTAGTACCATGGGAAGCCCGCGAGCAAAAAACTCCAACCTCTTAACTTTGCCACTTTGCCCTTACTTGGCATTCTACTAAGCAAGGGCAAAGTGGTAAAAATAAGAGGTGCTCCGAATTGCCCGGGTCGGGGCATACATACCATAAGGTCATTGTAGTACCATGGGAAGCCCGCGAGCAAAAATCTCCAACCTCTTAACTTTGCCACTTTGCCCTTACTTGGTTTCTACTAAGCAAGGGCAAAGTGGTAAAAATAAGAGGTGCTCCGAATAGCCCGGGGTCGGGGCATACATACCATAAGGTCATTGTAGTACCATGGGAAGCCCGCGAGCAAAAAACTCCAACCTCTTAACTTTGCCACTTTGCCCTTACTTGGCTTTCTACTAAGCAAGGGCAAAGTGGTAAAAATAAGAGGTGCTCCGAATAGCCCGGGGTCGGGGCATACATACCATAAGGTCATTGTAGTACCATGGGAAGCCCGCGAGCAAAAAACTCCAACCTCTTAACTTTGCCACTTTGCCCTTACTTGGCATTCTACTAAGCAAGGGCAAAGTGGTAAAAATAAGAGGTGCTCCGAATAGCCCGGGTCGGGGCATACATACCATAAGGTCATTGTAGTACCATGGGAAGCCCGCGAGCAAAAAACTCCAACCTCTTAACTTTGCCACTTTGCCCACACTTGGGTTTCAACTAAGCAAGGGCAAAGTGGTAAAAATAAGAGGTGCTCCGAATAGCCCGGGGTCGGGGCATACATACCATAAGGTCATTGTAGTACCATGGGAAGCCCGCGAGCAAAAAACTCCAACCTCTTAAAGTTGCCACTTTGCCCTTACTTGGCTTTCTACTAAGCAAGGGCAAAGTGGTAAAAATAAGAGGTGCTCCGAATAGCCCGGGGTCGGGGCATACATACCATAAGGTCATTGTAGTACCATGGGAAGCCCGCGAGCAAAAAACTCCAACCTCTTAAAGTTGCCACTTTGCCCTTACTTGGCTTTCTACTAAGCAAGGGCAAAGTGGTAAAAATAAGAGGTGCTCCGAATAGCCCGGGGTCGGGGCATACATACCATAAGGTCATTGTAGTACCATGGGAAGCCCGCGAGCAAAAAACTCCAACCTCTTAAAGTTGCCACTTTGCCCTTACTTGGCTTTCTACTAAGCAAGGGCAAAGTGGTAAAAATAAGAGGTGCTCCGAATAGCCCGGGTCGGGGCATACATACCATAAGGTCATTGTAGTACCATGGGAAGCCCGCGAGCAAAAAACTCCAACCTCTTAACTTTGCCACTTTGCCCTTACTTGGCATTCTACTAAGCAAGGGCAAAGTGGTAAAAATAAGAGGTGCTCCGAATAGCCCGGGGTCGGGGCATACATACCATAAGGTCATTGTAGTACCATGGGAAGCCCGCGAGCAAAAAACTCCAACCTCTTAACTTTGCCACTTTGCCCTTACTTGGCTTTCTACTAAGCAAGGGCAAAGTGGTAAAAATAAGAGGTGCTCCGAATAGCCCGGGGTCGGGGCATACATACCATAAGGTCATTGTAGTACCATGGGAAGCCCGCGAGCAAAAAACTCCAACCTCTTAACTTTGCCACTTTGCCCTTACTTGGCATTCTACTAAGCAAGGGCAAAGTGGTAAAAATAAGAGGTGCTCCGAATAGCCCGGGGTCGGGGCATACATACCATAAGGTCATTGTAGTACCATGGGAAGCCCGCGAGCAAAAAACTCCAACCTCTTAACTTTGCCACTTTGCCCTTACTTGGCTTTCTACTAAGCAAGGGCAAAGTGGTAAAAATAAGAGGTGCTCCGAATAGCCCGGGGTCGGGGCATACATACCATAAGGTCATTGTAGTACCATGGGAAGCCCGCGAGCAAAAAACTCCAACCTCTTAAAGTTGCCACTTTGCCCTTACTTGGCATTCTACTAAGCAAGGGCAAAGTGGTAAAAATAAGAGGTGCTCCGAATAGCCCGGGGTCGGGGCATACATACCATAAGGTCATTGTAGTACCATGGGAAGCCCGCGAGCAAAAAACTCCAACCTCTTAACTTTGCCACTTTGCCCTTACTTGGCTTTCTACTAAGCAAGGGCAAAGTGGTAAAAATAAGAGGTGCTCCGAATAGCCCGGGGTCGGGGCATACATACCATAAGGTCATTGTAGTACCATGGGAAGCCCGCGAGCAAAAAACTCCAACCTCTTAACTTTGCCACTTTGCCCTTACTTGGCTTCTACTAAGCAAGGGCAAAGTGGTAAAAATAAGAGGTGCTCCGAATAGCCCGGGGTCGGGGCATACATACCATAAGGTCATTGTAGTACCATGGGAAGCCCGCGAGCAAAAAACTCCAACCTCTTAACTTTGCCACTTTGCCCTTACTTGGCTTTCTACTAAGCAAGGGCAAAGTGGTAAAAATAAGAGGTGCTCCGAATAGCCCGGGGTCGGGGCATACATACCATAAGGTCATTGTAGTACCATGGGAAGCCCGCGAGCAAAAAACTCCAACCTCTTAAAGTTGCCACTTTGCCCTTACTTGGCTTTCTACTAAGCAAGGGCAAAGTGGTAAAAATAAGAGGTGCTCCGAATAGCCCGGGGTCGGGGCATACATACCATAAGGTCATTGTAGTACCATGGGAAGCCCGCGAGCAAAAAACTCCAACCTCTTAAAGTTGCCACTTTGCCCTTACTTGGCTTTCTACTAAGCAAGGGCAAAGTGGTAAAAATAAGAGGTGCTCCGAATAGCCCGGGGTCGGGGCATACATACCATAAGGTCATTGTAGTACCATGGGAAGCCCGCGAGCAAAAAACTCCAACCTCTTAACTTTGCCACTTTGCCCTTACTTGGTTTCTACTAAGCAAGGGCAAAGTGGTAAAAATAAGAGGTGCTCCGAATAGCCCGGGGTCGGGGCATACATACCATAAGGTCATTGTAGTACCATGGGAAGCCCGCGAGCAAAAAACTCCAACCTCTTAACTTTGCCACTTTGCCCTTACTTGGCTTTCTACTAAGCAAGGGCAAAGTGGTAAAAATAAGAGGTGCTCCGAATAGCCCGGGGTCGGGGCATACATACCATAAGGTCATTGTAGTACCATGGGAAGCCCGCGAGCAAAAAACTCCAACCTCTTAACTTTGCCACTTTGCCCTTACTTGGCTTTCTACTAAGCAAGGGCAAAGTGGTAAAAATAAGAGGTGCTCCGAATAGCCCGGGGTCGGGGCATACATACCATAAGGTCATTGTAGTACCATGGGAAGCCCGCGAGCAAAAAACTCCAACCTCTTAACTTTGCCACTTTGCCCTTACTTGGCTTTCTACTAAGCAAGGGCAAAGTGGTAAAAATAAGAGGTGCTCCGAATAGCCCGGGGTCGGGGCATACATACCATAAGGTCATTGTAGTACCATGGGAAGCCCGCGAGCAAAAAACTCCAACCTCTTAACTTTGCCACTTTGCCCACACTTGGTTTCTACTAAGCAAGGGCAAAGTGGTAAAAATAAGAGGTGCTCCGAATAGCCCGGGGTCGGGGCATACATACCATAAGGTCATTGTAGTACCATGGGAAGCCCGCGAGCAAAAAACTCCAACCTCTTAAAGTTGCCACTTTGCCCTTACTTGGCTTTCTACTAAGCAAGGGCAAAGTGGTAAAAATAAGAGGTGCTCCGAATAGCCCGGGGTCGGGGCATACATACCATAAGGTCATTGTAGTACCATGGGAAGCCCGCGAGCAAAAAACTCCAACCTCTTAACTTTGCCACTTTGCCCTACTTGGCATTCTACTAAGCAAGGGCAAAGTGGTAAAAATAAGAGGTGCTCCGAATAGCCCGGGGTCGGGGCATACATACCATAAGGTCATTGTAGTACCATGGGAAGCCCGCGAGCAAAAAACTCCAACCTCTTAACTTTGCCACTTTGCCCTTACTTGGCTTTCTACTAAGCAAGGGCAAAGTGGTAAAAATAAGAGGTGCTCCGAATAGCCCGGGGTCGGGGCATACATACCATAAGGTCATTGTAGTACCATGGGAAGCCCGCGAGCAAAAAACTCCAACCTCTTAAAGTTGCCACTTTGCCCTTACTTGGCATTCTACTAAGCAAGGGCAAAGTGGTAAAAATAAGAGGTGCTCCGAATAGCCCGGGGTCGGGGCATACATACCATAAGGTCATTGTAGTACCATGGGAAGCCCGCGAGCAAAAAACTCCAACCTCTTAACTTTGCCACTTTGCCCTTACTTGGCTTTCTACTAAGCAAGGGCAAAGTGGTAAAAATAAGAGGTGCTCCGAATAGCCCGGGGTCGGGGCATACATACCATAAGGTCATTGTAGTACCATGGGAAGCCCGCGAGCAAAAAACTCCAACCTCTTAACTTGCCACTTTGCCCTTACTTGGCTTTCTACTAAGCAAGGGCAAAGTGGTAAAAAT
Source organism: Cyclocarya paliurus (assembly GCA_029856935.1). Lineage (NCBI taxonomy): Eukaryota > Viridiplantae > Streptophyta > Magnoliopsida > Fagales > Juglandaceae > Cyclocarya > Cyclocarya paliurus. The sequence goes on from JARVXP010000441.1 coordinate 28,161, forward strand.
AAGAGGTGCTCCGAATAGCCCGGGGTCGGGGCATACATACCATAAGGTCATTGTAGTACCATGGGAAGCCCGCGAGCAAAAAACTCCAACCTCTTAACTTTGCCACTTTGCCCTTACTTGGTTTCTACTAAGCAAGGGCAAAGTGGTAAAAATAAGAGGTGCTCCGAATAGCCCGGGGTCGGGGCATACATACCATAAGGTCATTGTAGTACCATGGGAAGCCCGCGAGCAAAAAACTCCAACCTCTTAAAGTTGCCACTTTGCCCTTACTTGGCTTCTACTAAGCAAGGGCAAAGTGGTAAAAATAAGAGGTGCTCCGAATAGCCCGGGGTCGGGGCATACATACCATAAGGTCATTGTAGTACCATGGGAAGCCCGCGAGCAAAAAACTCCAACCTCTTAAAGTTGCCACTTTGCCCTTACTTGGCATTCTACTAAGCAAGGGCAAAGTGGTAAAAATAAGAGGTGCTCCGAATAGCCCGGGGTCGGGGCATACATACCATAAGGTCATTGTAGTACCATGGGAAGCCCGCGAGCAAAAAACTCCAACCTCTTAACTTTGCCACTTTGCCCTTCACTTGGTTTCTACTAAGCAAGGGCAAAGTGGTAAAAATAAGAGGTGCTCCGAATAGCCCGGGGTCGGGGCATACATACCATAAGGTCATTGTAGTACCATGGGAAGCCCGCGAGCAAAAAACTCCAACCTCTTAAAGTTGCCACTTTGCCCTTACTTGGCATTCTACTAAGCAAGGGCAAAGTGGTAAAAATAAGAGGTGCTCCGAATTGCCCGGGGTCGGGGCATACATACCATAAGGTCATTGTAGTACCATGGGAAGCCCGCGAGCAAAAAACTCCAACCTCTTAACTTTGCCACTTTGCCCTTCACTTGGTTTTCTACTAAGCAAGGGCAAAGTGGTAAAAATAAGAGGTGCTCCGAATAGCCCGGGGTCGGGGCATACATACCATAAGGTCATTGTAGTACCATGGGAAGCCCGCGAGCAAAAAACTCCAACCTCTTAACTTTGCCACTTTGCCCTTACTTGGCTTTCTACTAAGCAAGGGCAAAGTGGTAAAAATAAGAGGTGCTCCGAATAGCCCGGGGTCGGGGCATACATACCATAAGGTCATTGTAGTACCATGGGAAGCCCGCGAGCAAAAAACTCCAACCTCTTAACTTTGCCACTTTGCCCTTACTTGGCTTTCTACTAAGCAAGGGCAAAGTGGTAAAAATAAGAGGTGCTCCGAATAGCCCGGGGTCGGGGCATACATACCATAAGGTCATTGTAGTACCATGGGAAGCCCGCGAGCAAAAAACTCCAACCTCTTAAAGTTGCCACTTTGCCCTTACTTGGCTTTCTACTAAGCAAGGGCAAAGTGGTAAAAATAAGAGGTGCTCCGAATAGCCCGGGGTCGGGGCATACATACCATAAGGTCATTGTAGTACCATGGGAAGCCCGCGAGCAAAAAACTCCAACCTCTTAAAGTTGCCACTTTGCCCTTACTTGGCATTCTACTAAGCAAGGGCAAAGTGGTAAAAATAAGAGGTGCTCCGAATAGCCCGGGGTCGGGGCATACATACCATAAGGTCATTGTAGTACCATGGGAAGCCCGCGAGCAAAAAACTCCAACCTCTTAACTTTGCCACTTTGCCCTTACTTGGCTTTCTACTAAGCAAGGGCAAAGTGGTAAAAATAAGAGGTGCTCCGAATAGCCCGGGGTCGGGGCATACATACCATAAGGTCATTGTAGTACCATGGGAAGCCCGCGAGCAAAAAACTCCAACCTCTTAACTTTGCCACTTTGCCCTTACTTGGCTTTCTACTAAGCAAGGGCAAAGTGGTAAAAATAAGAGGTGCTCCGAATAGCCCGGGGTCGGGGCATACATACCATAAGGTCATTGTAGTACCATGGGAAGCCCGCGAGCAAAAAACTCCAACCTCTTAACTTTGCCACTTTGCCCTTACTTGGCTTCTACTAAGCAAGGGCAAAGTGGTAAAAATAAGAGGTGCTCCGAATAGCCCGGGGTCGGGGCATACATACCATAAGGTCATTGTAGTACCATGGGAAGCCCGCGAGCAAAAAACTCCAACCTCTTAACTTTGCCACTTTGCCCTTACTTGGTTTCTACTAAGCAAGGGCAAAGTGGTAAAAATAAGAGGTGCTCCGAATAGCCCGGGGTCGGGGCATACATACCATAAGGTCATTGTAGTACCATGGGAAGCCCGCGAGCAAAAAACTCCAACCTCTTAAAGTTGCCACTTTGCCCTTACTTGGCATTCTACTAAGCAAGGGCAAAGTGGTAAAAATAAGAGGTGCTCCGAATAGCCCGGGGTCGGGGCATACATACCATAAGGTCATTGTAGTACCATGGGAAGCCCGCGAGCAAAAAACTCCAACCTCTTAACTTTGCCACTTTGCCCCTACACTTGGTTTTCTACTAAGCAAGGGCAAAGTGGTAAAAATAAGAGGTGCTCCGAATTGCCCGGGGTCGGGGCATACATACCATAAGGTCATTGTAGTACCATGGGAAGCCCGCGAGCAAAAAACTCCAACCTCTTAAAGTTGCCACTTTGCCCTTACTTGGCATTCTACTAAGCAAGGGCAAAGTGGTAAAAATAAGAGGTGCTCCGAATAGCCCGGGGTCGGGGCATACATACCATAAGGTCATTGTAGTACCATGGGAAGCCCGCGAGCAAAAAACTCCAACCTCTTAAAGTTGCCACTTTGCCCTTACTTGGCTTTCTACTAAGCAAGGGCAAAGTGGTAAAAATAAGAGGTGCTCCGAATAGCCCGGGGTCGGGGCATACATACCATAAGGTCATTGTAGTACCATGGGAAGCCCGCGAGCAAAAAACTCCAACCTCTTAACTTTGCCACTTTGCCCTTACTTGGCTTTCTACTAAGCAAGGGCAAAGTGGTAAAAATAAGAGGTGCTCCGAATAGCCCGGGGTCGGGGCATACATACCATAAGGTCATTGTAGTACCATGGGAAGCCCGCGAGCAAAAAACTCCAACCTCTTAACTTTGCCACTTTGCCCTTACTTGGCTTTCTACTAAGCAAGGGCAAAGTGGTAAAAATAAGAGGTGCTCCGAATAGCCCGGGGTCGGGGCATACATACCATAAGGTCATTGTAGTACCATGGGAAGCCCGCGAGCAAAAAACTCCAACCTCTTAACTTTGCCACTTTGCCCTTACTTGGCTTTCTACTAAGCAAGGGCAAAGTGGTAAAAATAAGAGGTGCTCCGAATAGCCCGGGGTCGGGGCATACATACCATAAGGTCATTGTAGTACCATGGGAAGCCCGCGAGCAAAAAACTCCAACCTCTTAACTTTGCCACTTTGCCCTTACTTGGCATTCTACTAAGCAAGGGCAAAGTGGTAAAAATAAGAGGTGCTCCGAATAGCCCGGGGTCGGGGCATACATACCATAAGGTCATTGTAGTACCATGGGAAGCCCGCGAGCAAAAAACTCCAACCTCTTAACTTTGCCACTTTGCCCTTACTTGGCTTTCTACTAAGCAAGGGCAAAGTGGTAAAAATAAGAGGTGCTCCGAATAGCCCGGGGTCGGGGCATACATACCATAAGGTCATTGTAGTACCATGGGAAGCCCGCGAGCAAAAAACTCCAACCTCTTAAAGTTGCCACTTTGCCCTTACTTCGGCTTCTACTAAGCAAGGGCAAAGTGGTAAAAATAAGAGGTGCTCCGAATTGCCCGGGGTCGGGGCATACATACCATAAGGTCATTGTAGTACCATGGGAAGCCCGCGAGCAAAAAACTCCAACCTCTTAACTTTGCCACTTTGCCCTTACTTGGTTTCTACTAAGCAAGGGCAAAGTGGTAAAAATAAGAGGTGCTCCGAATAGCCCGGGGTCGGGGCATACATACCATAAGGTCATTGTTGTACCATGGGAAGCCCGCGAGCAAAAAACTCCAACCTCTTAACTTGGCCACTTTGCCCTTACTTGGTTTTCTACTAAGCAAGGGCAAAGTGGTAAAAATAAGAGGTGCTCCGAATAGCCCGGGGTCGGGGCATACATACCATAAGGTCATTGTAGTACCATGGGAAGCCCGCGAGCAAAAAACTCCAACCTCTTAACTTTGCCACTTGGCATTCTACTAAGCAAGGGCAAAGTGGTAAAAATAAGAGGTGCTCCGAATAGCCCGGGGTCGGGGCATACATACCATAAGGTCATTGTAGTACCATGGGAAGCCCGCGAGCAAAAAACTCCAACCTCTTAACTTTGCCACTTTGCCCTTACTTGGCATTCTACTAAGCAAGGGCAAAGTGGTAAAAATAAGAGGTGCTCCGAATAGCCCGGGGTCGGAGCATACATACCATAAGGTCATTGTAGTACCATGGGAAGCCCGCGAGCAAAAAACTCCAACCTCTTAAAGTTGCCACTTTGCCCTTACTTGGCATTCTACTAAGCAAGGGCAAAGTGGTAAAAATAAGAGGTGCTCCGAATTGCCCGGGGTCGGAGCATACATACCATAAGGTCATTGTAGTACCATGGGAAGCCCGCGAGCAAAAAACTCCAACCTCTTAACTTTGCCACTTTGCCCTTACTTGGTTTCTACTAAGCAAGGGCAAAGTGGTAAAAATAAGAGGTGCTCCGAATAGCCCGGGGTCGGGGCATACATACCATAAGGTCATTGTAGTACCATGGGAAGCCCGCGAGCAAAAAACTCCAACCTCTTAAAGTTGCCACTTTGCCCTTACTTGGCTTTCTACTAAGCAAGGGCAAAGTGGTAAAAATAAGAGGTGCTCCGAATAGCCCGGGGTCGGGGCATACATACCATAAGGTCATTGTAGTACCATGGGAAGCCCGCGAGCAAAAAACTCCAACCTCTTAACTTTGCCACTTTGCCCTCACTTGGTTTCTACTAAGCAAGGGCAAAGTGGTAAAAATAAGAGGTGCTCCGAATAGCCCGGGGTCGGGGCATACATACCATAAGGTCATTGTAGTACCATGGGAAGCCCGCGAGCAAAAAACTCCAACCTCTTAACTTTGCCACTTTGCCCTTACTTGGTTTCTACTAAGCAAGGGCAAAGTGGTAAAAATAAGAGGTGCTCCGAATAGCCCGGGGTCGGGGCATACATACCATAAGGTCATTGTAGTACCATGGGAAGCCCGCGAGCAAAAAACTCCAACCTCTTAACTTTGCCACTTTGCCCTTACTTGGCTTTCTACTAAGCAAGGGCAAAGTGGTAAAAATAAGAGGTGCTCCGAATAGCCCGGGGTCGGGGCATACATACCATAAGGTCATTGTAGTACCATGGGAAGCCCGCGAGCAAAAAACTCCAACCTCTTAACTTTGCCACTTTGCCCTTACTTGGTTTCTACTAAGCAGGGCAAAGTGGTAAAAATAAGAGGTGCTCCGAATAGCCCGGGGTCGGGGCATACATACCATAAGGTCATTGTAGTACCATGGGAAGCCCGCGAGCAAAAAACTCCAACCTCTTAAAGTTGCCACTTTGCCCTTACTTGGCTTTCTACTAAGCAAGGGCAAAGTGGTAAAAATAAGAGGTGCTCCGAATAGCCCGGGGTCGGGGCATACATACCATAAGGTCATTGTAGTACCATGGGAAGCCCGCGAGCAAAAAACTCCAACCTCTTAACTTTGCCACTTTGCCCTTACTTGGTTTCTACTAAGCAAGGGCAAAGTGGTAAAAATAAGAGGTGCTCCGAATAGCCCGGGGTCGGGGCATACATACCATAAGGTCATTGTAGTACCATGGGAAGCCCGCGAGCAAAAAACTCCAACCTCTTAAAGTTGCCACTTTGCCCTTACTTGGCTTTCTACTAAGCAAGGGCAAAGTGGTAAAAATAAGAGGTGCTCCGAATAGCCCGGGGTCGGGGCATACATACCATAAGGTCATTGTAGTACCATGGGAAGCCCGCGAGCAAAAAACTCCAACCTCTTAACTTGCCACTTTGCCCTTACTTGGCATTCTACTAAGCAAGGGCAAAGTGGTAAAAATAAGAGGTGCTCCGAATAGCCCGGGGTCGGGGCATACATACCATAAGGTCATTGTAGTACCATGGGAAGCCCGCGAGCAAAAAACTCCAACCTCTTAACTTTGCCACTTTGCCCTTACTTGGTTTCTACTAAGCAAGGGCAAAGTGGTAAAAATAAGAGGTGCTCCGAATAGCCCGGGGTCGGGGCATACATACCATAAGGTCATTGTAGTACCATGGGAAGCCCGCGAGCAAAAAACTCCAACCTCTTAAAGTTGCCACTTTGCCCTTACTTGGCTTCTACTAAGCAAGGGCAAAGTGGTAAAAATAAGAGGTGCTCCGAATAGCCCGGGGTCGGGGCATACATACCATAAGGTCATTGTAGTACCATGGGAAGCCCGCGAGCAAAAAACTCCAACCTCTTAACTTTGCCACTTTGCCCTCACTTGGTTTCTACTAAGAAAGGGCAAAGTGGTAAAAATAAGAGGTGCTCCGAATAGCCCGGGGTCGGGGCATACATACCATAAGGTCATTGTAGTACCATGGGAAGCCCGCGAGCAAAAAACTCCAACCTCTTAACTTTGCCACTTTGCCCTTACTTGGCTTTCTACTAAGCAAGGGCAAAGTGGTAAAAATAAGAGGTGCTCCGAATAGCCCGGGGTCGGGGCATACATACCATAAGGTCATTGTAGTACCATGGGAAGCCCGCGAGCAAAAAACTCCAACCTCTTAACTTTGCCACTTTGCCCACACTTGGTTTCTACTAAGCAAGGGCAAAGTGGTAAAAATAAGAGGTGCTCCGAATAGCCCGGGGTCGGGGCATACATACCATAAGGTCATTGTAGTACCATGGGAAGCCCGCGAGCAAAAAACTCCAACCTCTTAAAGTTGCCACTTTGCCCTTACTTGGCTTTCTACTAAGCAAGGGCAAAGTGGTAAAAATAAGAGGTGCTCCGAATAGCCCGGGGTCGGGGCATACATACCATAAGGTCATTGTAGTACCATGGGAAGCCCGCGAGCAAAAAACTCCAACCTCTTAAAGTTGCCACTTTGCCCTTACTTGGCATTCTACTAAGCAAGGGCAAAGTGGTAAAAATAAGAGGTGCTCCGAATAGCCCGGGGTCGGGGCATACATACCATAAGGTCATTGTAGTACCATGGGAAGCCCGCGAGCAAAAAACTCCAACCTCTTAACTTTGCCACTTTGCCCTTACTTGGCATTCTACTAAGCAAGGGCAAAGTGGTAAAAATAAGAGGTGCTCCGAATAGCCCGGGGTCGGGGCATACATACCATAAGGTCATTGTAGTACCATGGGAAGCCCGCGAGCAAAAAACTCCAACCTCTTAACTTTGCCACTTTGCCCTTACTTGGCATTCTACTAAGCAAGGGCAAAGTGGTAAAAATAAGAGGTGCTCCGAATAGCCCGGGGTCGGGGCATACATACCATAAGGTCATTGTAGTACCATGGGAAGCCCGCGAGCAAAAAACTCCAACCTCTTAACTTTGCCACTTTGCCCTCACTTGGTTTCTACTAAGCAAGGGCAAAGTGGTAAAAATAAGAGGTGCTCCGAATAGCCCGGGGTCGGGGCATACATACCATAAGGTCATTGTAGTACCATGGGAAGCCCGCGAGCAAAAAACTCCAACCTCTTAAAGTTGCCACTTTGCCCTTACTTGGCATTCTACTAAGCAAGGGCAAAGTGGTAAAAATAAGAGGTGCTCCGAATAGCCCGGGGTCGGGGCATACATACCATAAGGTCATTGTAGTACCATGGGAAGCCCGCGAGCAAAAAACTCCAACCTCTTAACTTTGCCACTTTGCCCTTACTTGGTTTCTACTAAGCAAGGGCAAAGTGGTAAAAATAAGAGGTGCTCCGAATAGCCCGGGGTCGGGGCATACATACCATAAGGTCATTGTAGTACCATGGGAAGCCCGCGAGCAAAAAACTCCAACCTCTTAACTTTGCCACTTTGCCCTTACTTGGTTTCTACTAAGCAAGGGCAAAGTGGTAAAAATAAGAGGTGCTCCGAATAGCCCGGGGTCGGGGAATACATACAATAAGGTCATTGTAGTACCATGGGAAGCCCGCGAGCAAAAAACTCCAACCTCTTAAAGTTGCCACTTTGCCCTTACTTGGCATTCTACTAAGCAAGGGCAAAGTGGTAAAAATAAGAGGTGCTCCGAATAGCCCGGGGTCGGGGCATACATACCATAAGGTCATTGTAGTACCATGGGAAGCCCGCGAGCAAAAAACTCCAACCTCTTAACTTTGCCACTTTGCCCACACTTGGTTTTTACTAAGTACAGGGCAAAGTGGTAAAAATAAGAGGTGCTCCGAATAGCCCGGGGTCGGGGCATACATACCATAAGGTCATTGTAGTACCATGGGAAGCCCGCGAGCAAAAAACTCCAACCTCTTAAAGTTGCCACTTTGCCCTTACTTGGCTTTCTACTAAGCAAGGGCAAAGTGGTAAAAATAAGAGGTGCTCCGAATAGCCCGGGGTCGGGGCATACATACCATAAGGTCATTGTAGTACCATGGGAAGCCCGCGAGCAAAAAACTCCAACCTCTTAAAGTTGCCACTTTGCCCTTACTTGGCTTTCTACTAAGCAAGGGCAAAGTGGTAAAAATAAGAGGTGCTCCGAATAGCCCGGGGTCGGGGCATACATACCCTAAGGTCATTGTAGTACCATGGGAAGCCCGCGAGCAAAAAACTCCAACCTCTTAACTTTGCCACTTTGCCCTTACTTGGCATTCTACTAAGCAAGGGCAAAGTGGTAAAAATAAGAGGTGCTCCGAATAGCCCGGGGTCGGGGCATACATACCATAAGGTCATTGTAGTACCATGGGAAGCCCGCGAGCAAAAAACTCCAACCTCTTAACTTTGCCACTTTGCCCTCACTTGGTTTCTACTAAGCAAGGGCAAAGTGGTAAAAATAAGAGGTGCTCCGAATAGCCCGGGGTCGGGGCATACATACCTAAGGTCATTGTAGTACCATGGGAAGCCCGCGAGCAAAAAACTCCAACCTCTTAACTTTGCCACTTTGCCTTCACTTGGTTTTCTACTAAGCAAGGGCAAAGTGGTAAAAATAAGAGGTGCTCCGAATAGCCCGGGGTCGGGGCATACATACCATAAGGTCATTGTAGTACCATGGGAAGCCCGCGAGCAAAAAACTCCAACCTCTTAAAGTTGCCACTTTGCCCTTACTTGGCATTCTACTAAGCAAGGGCAAAGTGGTAAAAATAAGAGGTGCTCCGAATAGCCCGGGGTCGGGGCATACATACCCTAAGGTCATTGTAGTACCATGGGAAGCCTGCGAGCAAAAAACTCCAACCTCTTAACTTTGCCACTTTGCCCTTACTTGGCTTTCTACTAAGCAAGGGCAAAGTGGTAAAAATAAGAGGTGCTCCGAATAGCCCGGGGTCGGGGCATACATACCATAAGGTCATTGTAGTACCATGGGAAGCCCGCGAGCAAAAAACTCCAACCTCTTAAAGTTGCCACTTTGCCCTTACTTGGCATTCTACTAAGCAAGGGCAAAGTGGTAAAAATAAGAGGTGCTCCGAATAGCCCGGGGTCGGGGCATACATACCATAAGGTCATTGTAGTACCATGGGAAGCCCGCGAGCAAAAAACTCCAACCTCTTAACTTTGCCACTTTGCCCACACTTGGTTTCTACTAAGCAAGGGCAAAGTGGTAAAAATAAGAGGTGCTCCGAATAGCCCGGGGTCGGGGCATACATACCCTAAGGTCATTGTAGTACCATGGGAAGCCTGCGAGCAAAAAACTCCAACCTCTTAACTTTGCCACTTTGCCTTCACTTGGTTTCTACTAAGCAAGGGCAAAGTGGTAAAAATAAGAGGTGCTCCGAATAGCCCGGGGTCGGGGCATACATACCATAAGGTCATTGTAGTACCATGGGAAGCCCGCGAGCAAAAAACTCCAACCTCTTAAAGTTGCCACTTTGCCCTTACTTGGCATTCTACTAAGCAAGGGCAAAGTGGTAAAAATAAGAGGTGCTCCGAATAGCCCGGGGTCGGGGCATACATACCATAAGGTCATTGTAGTACCATGGGAAGCCCGCGAGCAAAAAACTCCAACCTCTTAAAGTTGCCACTTTGCCCTTACTTGGCTTTCTACTAAGCAAGGGCAAAGTGGTAAAAATAAGAGGTGCTCCGAATAGCCCGGGGTCGGGGCATACATACCCTAAGGTCATTGTAGTACCATGGGAAGCCCGCGAGCAAAAAACTCCAACCTCTTAACTTTGCCACTTTGCCCTTACTTGGCTTTCTACTAAGCAAGGGCAAAGTGGTAAAAATAAGAGGTGCTCCGAATAGCCCGGGGTCGGGGCATACATACCATAAGGTCATTGTAGTACCATGGGAAGCCCGCGAGCAAAAAACTCCAACCTCTTAAAGTTGCCACTTTGCCCTTACTTGGCATTCTACTAAGCAAGGGCAAAGTGGTAAAAATAAGAGGTGCTCCGAATAGCCCGGGGTCGGGGCATACATACCCTAAGGTCATTGTAGTACCATGGGAAGCCCGCGAGCAAAAAACTCCAACCTCTTAACTTTGCCACTTTGCCCTCACTTGGTTTCTACTAAGTAAGTGGCAAATTGGTAAAAATAAGAGGTGCTCCGAATTGCCCGGGGTCGGGGCATACATACCATAAGGTCATTGTAGTACCATGGGAAGCCCGCGAGCAAAAAACTCCAACCTCTTAAAGTTGCCACTTTGCCCTTACTTGGCATTCTACTAAGCAAGGGCAAAGTGGTAAAAATAAGAGGTGCTCCGAATAGCCCGGGGTCGGGGCATACATACCAAAGGTCATTGTAGTACCATGGGAAGCCAGCGAGCAAAAAACTCCAACCTCTTAACTTTGCCACTTTGCCCACACTTGGTTTCTAATAAGTAGAGGGCAAAGTGGTAAAAATAAGAGGTGCTCCGAATAGCCCGGGGTCGGGGCATACATACCATAAGGTCATTGTAGTACCATGGGAAGCCCGCGAGCAAAAATCTCCAACCTCTTAAAGTTGCCACTTTGCCCTTACTTGGCTTTCTACTAAGCAAGGGCAAAGTGGTAAAAATAAGAGGTGCTCCGAATAGCCCGGGGTCGGGGCATACATACCCTAAGGTCATTGTAGTACCATGGGAAGCCTGCGAGCAAAAAACTCCAACCTCTTAAAGTTGCCACTTTGCCCTTACTTGGCATTCTACTAAGCAAGGGCAAAGTGGTAAAAATAAGAGGTGCTCCGAATAGCCCGGGGTCGGGGCATACATACCCTAAGGTCATTGTTGTACCATGGGAAGCCCGCGAGCAAAAAACTCCAACCTCTTAACTTTGCCACTTTGCCCTTACTTGGCATTCTACTAAGCAAGGGCAAAGTGGTAAAAATAAGAGGTGCTCCGAATAGCCCGGGGTCGGGGCATACATATCCTAAGGTCATTGTTGTACCATGGGAAGCCAGCGAGGAAAAAACTCCAACCTCTTAACTTTGCCACTTTGCCCACACTTGGTTTCTAATAAGTAGAGGGCAAAGTGGTAAAAATAAGAGGTGCTCCGAATAGCCCGGGGTCGGGGCATACATACCATAAGGTCATTGTAGTACCATGGGAAGCCCGCGAGCAAAAATCTCCAACCTCTTAAAGTTGCCACTTTGCCCTTACTTGGCTTTCTACTAAGCGAGGGCAAAGTAGTAAAAATAAGAGGTGCTCCGAATAGCCCGGGGTCGGGGCATACATACCCTAAGGTCATTGTAGTACCATGGGAAGCCTGCGAGCAAAAAACTCCAACCTCTTAAAGTTGCCACTTTGCCCTTACTTGGCATTCTACTAAGCAAGGGCAAAGTGGTAAAAATAAGAGGTGCTCCGAATAGCCCGGGGTCGGGGCATACATACCCTAAGGTCATTGTTGTACCATGGGAAGCCAGCGAGGAAAAAACTCCAACCTCTTAACTTTGCCACTTTGCCCACACTTGGTTTCTAATAAGTAGAGGGCAAAGTGGTAAAAATAAGAGGTGCTCCGAATAGCCCGGGGTCGGGGCATACATACCATAAGGTCATTGTAGTACCATGGGAAGCCCGCGAGCAAAAATCTCCAACCTCTTAAAGTTGCCACTTTGCCCTTACTTGGCTTTCTACTAAGCGAGGGCAAAGTAGTAAAAATAAGAGGTGCTCCGAATAGCCCGGGGTCGGGGCATACATACCCTAAGGTCATTGTAGTACCATGGGAAGCCTGCGAGCAAAAAACTCCAACCTATTAAAGTTGCCACTTTGCCCTTACTTGGCATTCTACTAAGCAAGGGCAAAGTGGTAAAAATAAGAGGTGCTCCGAATAGTCCGGGGTCGGGGCATACATACCCTAAGGTCATTGTAGTACCATGGGAAGCCTGCGAGCAAAAAACTCCAACCTCTTAACTTTGCCACTTTGCCCTTACTTGGCATTCTACTAAGCAAGGGCAAAGTGGTAAAAATAAGAGGTGCTCCGAATAGCCCGGGGTCGGGGCATACATACCATAAGGTCATTGTAGTACCATGGGAAGCCCGCGAGCAAAAAACTCCAACCTCTTAAATTTGCCACTTTGCCCTTACTTGGCATTCTACTAAGCAAGGGCAAAGTGGTAAAAATAAGAGGTGCTCCGAATAGCCCGGGGTCGGGGCATACATACCCTAAGGTCATTGTAGTACCATGGGAAGCCCGCGAGCAAAAAACTCCAACCTCTTAACTTTGCCACTTTGCCCACACTTGGTTTCTACTAAGTAGAGGGCAAAGTGGTAAAAATAAGAGGTGCTCCGAATAGCCCGGGGTCGGGGCATACATACCATAAGGTCATTGTAGTACCATGGGAAGCCCGCGAGCAAAAAACTCCAACCTCTTAAAGTTGCCACTTTGCCCTTACTTGGCATTCTACTAAGCAAGGGCAAAGTGGTAAAAATAAGAGGTGCTCCGAATAGCCCGGGGTCGGGGCATACATACCTAAGGTCATTGTTGTACCATGGGAAGCCCGCGAGCAAAAAACTCCAACCTCTTAACTTTGCCACTTTGCCCACACTTGGTTTCTAATAAGTAGAGGGCAAAGTGGTAAAAATAAGAGGTGCTCCGAATAGCCCGGGGTCGGGGCATACATACCATAAGGTCATTGTAGTACCATGGGAAGCCCGCGAGCAAAAATCTCCAACCTCTTAAAGTTGCCACTTTGCCCTTACTTGGCTTTCTACTAAGCGAGGGCAAAGTGGTAAAAATAAGAGGTGCTCCGAATAGCCCGGGGTCGGGGCATACATACCTAAGGTCATTGTAGTACCATGGGAAGCCCGCGAGCAAAAAACTCCAACCTCTTAAAGTTGCCACTTTGCCCTTACTTGGCATTCTACTAAGCAAGGGCAAAGTGGTAAAAATAAGAGGTGCTCCGAATAGCCCGGGGTCGGGGCATACATACCATAAGGTCATTGTAGTACCATGGGAAGCCCGCGAGCAAAAAACTCCAACCTCTTAACTTTGCCACTTTGCCCACACTTGGTTTCTACTAAGTAAGGGCAAAGTGGTAAAAATAAGAGGTGCTCCGAATAGCCCGGGGTCGGGGCATACATACCTAAGGTCATTGTAGTACCATGGGAAGCCCGCGAGCAAAAAACTCCAACCTCTTAACTTTGCCACTTTGCCTTCACTTGGTTTTCTACTAAGCAAGGGCAAAGTGGTAAAAATAAGAGGTGCTCCGAATAGCCCGGGGTCGGGGCATACATACCATAAGGTCATTGTAGTACCATGGGAAGCCCGCGAGCAAAAAACTCCAACCTCTTAAAGTTGCCACTTTGCCCTTACTTGGCATTCTACTAAGCAAGGGCAAAGTGGTAAAAATAAGAGGTGCTCCGAATAGCCCGGGGTCGGGGCATACATACCCTAAGGTCATTGTTGTACCATGGGAAGCCTGCGAGCAAAAAACTCCAACCTCTTAACTTTGCCACTTTGCCCTTACTTGGCTTTCTACTAAGCAAGGGCAAAGTGGTAAAAATAAGAGGTGCTCCGAATAGCCCGGGGTCGGGGCATACATACCATAAGGTCATTGTAGTACCATGGGAAGCCCGCGAGCAAAAAACTCCAACCTCTTAAAGTTGCCACTTTGCCCTTACTTGGCATTCTACTAAGCAAGGGCAAAGTGGTAAAAATAAGAGGTGCTCCGAATAGCCCGGGGTCGGGGCATACATACCCTAAGGTCATTGTAGTACCATGGGAAGCCCGCGAGCAAAAAACTCCAACCTCTTAACTTTGCCACTTTGCCCACACTTGGTTTCTACTAAGTAGAGGGCAAAGTGGTAAAAATAAGAGGTGCTCCGAATAGCCCGGGGTCGGGGCATACATACCCTAAGGTCATTGTAGTACCATGGGAAGCCCGCGAGCAAAAAACTCCAACCTCTTAACTTTGCCACTTTGCCTTCACTTGGTTTTCTACTAAGCAAGGGCAAAGTGGTAAAAATAAGAGGTGCTCCGAATAGCCCGGGGTCGGGGCATACATACCATAAGGTCATTGTAGTACCATGGGAAGCCCGCGAGCAAAAAACTCCAACCTCTTAAAGTTGCCACTTTGCCCTTACTTGGCATTCTACTAAGCAAGGGCAAAGTGGTAAAAATAAGAGGTGCTCCGAATAGCCCGGGGTCGGGGCATACATACCATAAGGTCATTGTAGTACCATGGGAAGCCCGCGAGCAAAAAACTCCAACCTCTTAAAGTTGCCACTTTGCCCTTACTTGGCTTTCTACTAAGCAAGGGCAAAGTGGTAAAAATAAGAGGTGCTCCGAATAGCCCGGGGTCGGGGCATACATACCCTAAGGTCATTGTAGTACCATGGGAAGCCCGCGAGCAAAAAACTCCAACCTCTTAACTTTGCCACTTTGCCCTTACTTGGCTTTCTACTAAGCAAGGGCAAAGTGGTAAAAATAAGAGGTGCTCCGAATAGCCCGGGGTCGGGGCATACATACCATAAGGTCATTGTAGTACCATGGGAAGCCCGCGAGCAAAAAACTCCAACCTCTTAAAGTTGCCACTTTGCCCTTACTTGGCATTCTACTAAGCAAGGGCAAAGTGGTAAAAATAAGAGGTGCTCCGAATAGCCCGGGGTCGGGGCATACATACCCTAAGGTCATTGTAGTACCATGGGAAGCCCGCGAGCAAAAAACTCCAACCTCTTAACTTTGCCACTTTGCCCACACTTGGTTTCTACTAAGTAGAGGGCAAAGTGGTAAAAATAAGAGGTGCTCCGAATAGCCCGGGGTCGGGGCATACATACCATAAGGTCATTGTAGTACCATGGGAAGCCCGCGAGCAAAAAACTCCAACCTCTTAAAGTTGCCACTTTGCCCTTACTTGGCATTCTACTAAGCAAGGGCAAAGTGGTAAAAATAAGAGGTGCTCCGAATAGCCCGGGGTCGGGGCATACATATCCAAAGGTCATTGTTGTACCATGGGAAGCCAGCGAGGAAAAAACTCCAACCTCTTAACTTTGCCACTTTGCCCACACTTGGTTTCTAATAAGTAGAGGGCAAAGTGGTAAAAATAAGAGGTGCTCCGAATAGCCCGGGGTCGGGGCATACATACCATAAGGTCATTGTAGTACCATGGGAAGCCCGCGAGCAAAAATCTCCAACCTCTTAAAGTTGCCACTTTGCCCTTACTTGGCTTTCTACTAAGCGAGGGCAAAGTAGTAAAAATAAGAGGTGCTCCGAATAGCCCGGGGTCGGGGCATACATACCCTAAGGTCATTGTAGTACCATGGGAAGCCTGCGAGCAAAAAACTCCAACCTCTTAAAGTTGCCACTTTGCCCTTACTTGGCATTCTACTAAGCAAGGGCAAAGTGGTAAAAATAAGAGGTGCTCCGAATAGCCCGGGGTCGGGGCATACATACCATAAGGTCATTGTAGTACCATGGGAAGCCCGCGAGCAAAAAACTCCAACCTCTTAACTTTGCCACTTTGCCCTTACTTGGCATTCTACTAAGCAAGGGCAAAGTGGTAAAAATAAGAGGTGCTCCGAATAGCCCGGGGTCGGGGCATACATACCTAAGGTCATTGTAGTACCATGGGAAGCCAGCGAGCAAAAAACTCCAACCTCTTAACTTTGCCACTTTGCCCTCACTTGGTTTCTAATAAGTAAGGGCAAAGTGGTAAAAATAAGAGGTGCTCCGAATAGCCCGGGGTCGGGGCATACATACCATAAGGTCATTGTAGTACCATGGGAAGCCCGCGAGCAAAAATCTCCAACCTCTTAAAGTTGCCACTTTGCCCTTACTTGGCTTTCTACTAAGCGAGGGCAAAGTAGTAAAAATAAGAGGTGCTCCGAATAGCCCGGGGTCGGGGCATACATACCCTAAGGTCATTGTAGTACCATGGGAAGCCTGCGAGCAAAAAACTCCAACCTATTAAAGTTGCCACTTTGCCCTTACTTGGCATTCTACTAAGCAAGGGCAAAGTGGTAAAAATAAGAGGTGCTCCGAATAGCCCGGGGTCGGGGCATACATACCCTAAGGTCATTGTAGTACCATGGGAAGCCAGCGAGGAAAAAACTCCAACCTCTTAACTTTGCCACTTTGCCCACACTTGGTTTCTAATAAGTAGAGGGCAAAGTGGTAAAAATAAGAGGTGCTCCGAATAGCCCGGGGTCGGGGCATACATACCATAAGGTCATTGTAGTACCATGGGAAGCCCGCGAGCAAAAAACTCCAACCTCTTAAAGTTGCCACTTTGCCCTTACTTGGCTTTCTACTAAGCAAGGGCAAAGTGGTAAAAATAAGAGGTGCTCCGAATAGCCCGGGGTCGGGGCATACATACCCTAAGGTCATTGTAGTACCATGGGAAGCCTGCGAGCAAAAAACTCCAACCTCTTAAAGTTGCCACTTTGCCCTTACTTGGCATTCTACTAAGCAAGGGCAAAGTGGTAAAAATAAGAGGTGCTCCGAATAGCCCGGGGTCGGGGCATACATACCCTAAGGTCATTGTAGTACCATGGGAAGCCTGCGAGCAAAAAACTCCAACCTCTTAACTTTGCCACTTTGCCCTTACTTGGCATTCTACTAAGCAAGGGCAAAGTGGTAAAAATAAGAGGTGCTCCGAATAGCCCGGGGTCGGGGCATACATACCATAAGGTCATTGTAGTACCATGGGAAGCCCGCGAGCAAAAAACTCCAACCTCTTAACTTTGCCACTTTGCCCTTACTTGGCATTCTACTAAGCAAGGGCAAAGTGGTAAAAATAAGAGGTGCTCCGAATAGCCCGGGGTCGGGGCATACATACCCTAAGGTCATTGTAGTACCATGGGAAGCCCGCGAGCAAAAAACTCCAACCTCTTAACTTTGCCACTTTGCCCACACTTGGTTTCTACTAAGTAGAGGGCAAAGTGGTAAAAATAAGAGGTGCTCCGAATAGCCCGGGGTCGGGGCATACATACCATAAGGTCATTGTAGTACCATGGGAAGCCCGCGAGCAAAAATCTCCAACCTCTTAAAGTTGCCACTTTGCCCTTACTTGGCATTCTACTAAGCAAGGGCAAAGTGGTAAAAATAAGAGGTGCTCCGAATAGCCCGGGGTCGGGGCATACATACCTAAGGTCATTGTAGTACCATGGGAAGCCCGCGAGCAAAAAACTCCAACCTCTTAACTTTGCCACTTTGCCCACACTTGGTTTCTAATAAGTAGAGGGCAAAGTGGTAAAAATAAGAGGTGCTCCGAATAGCCCGGGGTCGGGGCATACATACCATAAGGTCATTGTAGTACCATGGGAAGCCCGCGAGCAAAAAACTCCAACCTCTTAAAGTTGCCACTTTGCCCTTACTTGGCTTTCTACTAAGCAAGGGCAAAGTGGTAAAAATAAGAGGTGCTCCGAATAGCCCGGGGTCGGGGCATACATACCCTAAGGTCATTGTAGTACCATGGGAAGCCTGCGAGCAAAAAACTCCAACCTCTTAAAGTTGCCACTTTGCCCTTACTTGGCATTCTACTAAGCAAGGGCAAAGTGGTAAAAATAAGAGGTGCTCCGAATAGCCCGGGGTCGGGGCATACATACCCTAAGGTCATTGTAGTACCATGGGAAGCCCGCGAGCAAAAAACTCCAACCTCTTAACTTTGCCACTTTGCCCTTACTTGGCTTTCTACTAAGCAAGGGCAAAGTGGTAAAAATAAGAGGTGCTCCGAATAGCCCGGGGTCGGGGCATACATACCATAAGGTCATTGTAGTACCATGGGAAGCCCGCGAGCAAAAAACTCCAACCTCTTAACTTTGCCACTTTGCCCTTACTTGGCATTCTACTAAGCAAGGGCAAAGTGGTAAAAATAAGAGGTGCTCCGAATAGCCCGGGGTCGGGGCATACATACCTAAGGTCATTGTAGTACCATGGGAAGCCTGCGAGCAAAAAACTCCAACCTCTTAACTTTGCCACTTTGCCTTACTTGGTTTTCTACTAAGCAAGGGCAAAGTGGTAAAAATAAGAGGTGCTCCGAATAGCCCGGGGTCGGGGCATACATACCATAAGGTCATTGTAGTACCATGGGAAGCCCGCGAGCAAAAAACTCCAACCTCTTAAAGTTGCCACTTTGCCCTTACTTGGCTTTCTACTAAGCAAGGGCAAAGTGGTAAAAATAAGAGGTGCTCCGAATAGCCCGGGGTCGGGGCATACATACCATAAGGTCATTGTAGTACCATGGGAAGCCCGCGAGCAAAAAACTCCAACCTCTTAACTTTGCCACTTTGCCCTTACTTGGCTTTCTACTAAGCAAGGGCAAAGTGGTAAAAATAAGAGGTGCTCCGAATAGCCCGGGGTCGGGGCATACATACCATAAGGTCATTGTAGTACCATGGGAAGCCCGCGAGCAAAAAACTCCAACCTCTTAAAGTTGCCACTTTGCCCTTACTTGGCTTTCTACTAAGCAAGGGCAAAGTGGTAAAAATAAGAGGTGCTCCGAATAGCCCGGGGTCGGGGCATACATACCATAAGGTCATTGTAGTACCATGGGAAGCCCGCGAGCAAAAAACTCCAACCTCTTAACTTTGCCACTTTGCCCTCACTTGGTTTCTACTAAGCAAGGGCAAAGTGGTAAAAATAAGAGGTGCTCCGAATTGCCCGGGGTCGGGGCATACATACCATAAGGTCATTGTTGTACCATGGGAAGCCCGCGAGCAAAAAACTCCAACCTCTTAACTTGCCACTTTGCCCACACTTGGTTTCTACTAAGCAAGGGCAAAGTGGTAAAAATAAGAGGTGCTCCGAATTGCCCGGGGTCGGGGCATACATACCATAAGGTCATTGTAGTACCATGGGAAGCCCGCGAGCAAAAAACTCCAACCTCTTAAAGTTGCCACATTGCCCTCACTTGGTTTCTACTAAGTAAGGGCAAAGTGGTAAAAATAAGAGGTGCTCCGAATAGCCCGGGGTCGGGGCATACATACCCTAAGGTCATTGTAGTACCATGGGAAGCCCGCGAGCAAAAAACTCCAACCTCTTAACTTTGCCACTTTGCCCTTACTTGGCTTTCTACTAAGCAAGGGCAAAGTGGTAAAAATAAGAGGTGCTCCGAATAGCCCGGGGTCGGGGCATACATACCATAAGGTCATTGTAGTACCATGGGAAGCCCGCGAGCAAAAAACTCCAACCTCTTAAAGTTGCCACTTTGCCCTTACTTGGCATTCTACTAAGCAAGGGCAAAGTGGTAAAAATAAGAGGTGCTCCGAATAGCCCGGGGTCGGGGCATACATACCATAAGGTCATTGTAGTACCATGGGAAGCCCGCGAGCAAAAAACTCCAACCTCTTAACTTTGCCACTTTGCCCTTACTTGGCTTTCTACTAAGCAAGGGCAAAGTGGTAAAAATAAGAGGTGCTCCGAATAGCCCGGGGTCGGGGCATACATACCATAAGGTCATTGTAGTACCATGGGAAGCCCGCGAGCAAAAAACTCCAACCTCTTAACTTTGCCACTTTGCCCTTACTTGGTTTCTACTAAGCAAGGGCAAAGTGGTAAAAATAAGAGGTGCTCCGAATAGCCCGGGGTCGGGGCATACATACCATAAGGTCATTGTAGTACCATGGGAAGCCCGCGAGCAAAAAACTCCAACCTCTTAAAGTTGCCACTTTGCCCTTACTTGGCATTCTACTAAGCAAGGGCAAAGTGGTAAAAATAAGAGGTGCTCCGAATAGCCCGGGGTCGGGGCATACATACCATAAGGTCATTGTAGTACCATGGGAAGCCCGCGAGCAAAAAACTCCAACCTCTTAACTTTGCCACTTTGCCCACACTTGGGTTTCAACTAAGCAAGGGCAAAGTGGTAAAAATAAGAGGTGCTCCGAATAGCCCGGGGTCGGGGCATACATACCATAAGGTCATTGTAGTACCATGGGAAGCCCGCGAGCAAAAAACTCCAACCTCTTAAATTTGCCACTTTGCCCTTACTTGGCTTTCTACTAAGCAAGGGCAAAGTGGTAAAAATAAGAGGTGCTCCGAATAGCCCGGGGTCGGGGCATACATACCATAAGGTCATTGTAGTACCATGGGAAGCCCGCGAGCAAAAAACTCCAACCTCTTAACTTTGCCACTTTGCCCTTACTTGGTTTCTACTAAGCAAGGGCAAAGTGGTAAAAATAAGAGGTGCTCCGAATAGCCCGGGGTCGGGGCATACATACCATAAGGTCATTGTAGTACCATGGGAAGCCCGCGAGCAAAAAACTCCAACCTCTTAACTTTGCCACTTTGCCCTTACTTGGCTTTCTACTAAGCAAGGGCAAAGTGGTAAAAATAAGAGGTGCTCCGAATAGCCCGGGGTCGGGGCATACATACCATAAGGTCATTGTAGTACCATGGGAAGCCCGCGAGCAAAAAACTCCAACCTCTTAAAGTTGCCACTTTGCCCTTACTTGGCTTTCTACTAAGCAAGGGCAAAGTGGTAAAAATAAGAGGTGCTCCGAATAGCCCGGGGTCGGGGCATACATACCATAAGGTCATTGTAGTACCATGGGAAGCCCGCGAGCAAAAAACTCCAACCTCTTAAAGTTGCCACTTTGCCCTTACTTGGCATTCTACTAAGCAAGGGCAAAGTGGTAAAAATAAGAGGTGCTCTGAATTGCCCGGGTCGGGCATACATACCATAAGGTCATTGTAGTACCATGGGAAGCCCGCGAGCAAAAATCTCCAACCTCTTATTGTTGCCACTTTTCCCTTACTTGGCATTCTACTAAGCAAGGGCAAAGTGGTAAAAATAAGAGGTGCTCCGAATAGCCCGGGGTCGGGGCATACATACCATAAGGTCATTGTAGTACCATGGGAAGCCCGCGAGCAAAAAACTCCAACCTCTTAACTTTGCCACTTTGCCCTCACTTGGCTTTCTACTAAGCAAGGGCAAAGTGGTAAAAATAAGAGGTGCTCCGAATAGCCCGGGGTCGGGGCATACATACCATAAGGTCATTGTAGTACCATGGGAAGCCCGCGAGCAAAAAACTCCAACCTCTTAAAGTTGCCACTTTGCCCTTACTTGGCATTCTACTAAGCAAGGGCAAAGTGGTAAAAATAAGAGGTGCTCCGAATAGCCCGGGGTCGGGGCATACATACCATAAGGTCATTGTAGTACCATGGGAAGCCCGCGAGCAAAAAACTCCAACCTCTTAACTTTGCCACTTTGCCCTTACTTGGTTTCTACTAAGCAAGGGCAAAGTGGTAAAAATAAGAGGTGCTCCGAATAGCCCGGGGTCGGGGCATACATACCATAAGGTCATTGTAGTACCATGGGAAGCCCGCGAGCAAAAAACTCCAACCTCTTAACTTTGCCACTTTGCCCTCACTTGGTTTCTACTAAGTAGAGGGCAAAGTGGTAAAAATAAGAGGTGCTCCGAATAGCCCGGGGTCGGGGCATACATACCATAAGGTCATTGTAGTACCATGGGAAGCCCGCGAGCAAAAAACTCCAACCTCTTAAAGTTGCCACTTTGCCCTTACTTGGCATTCTACTAAGCAAGGGCAAAGTGGTAAAAATAAGAGGTGCTCCGAATAGCCCGGGGTCGGGGCATACATACCATAAGGTCATTGTAGTACCATGGGAAGCCCGCGAGAAAAAAACTCCAACCTCTTAACTTTGCCACTTTGCCCTCACTTGGTTTCTACTAAGCAAGGGCAAAGTGGTAAAAATAAGAGGTGCTCCGAATAGCCCGGGGTCGGGGCATACATACCATAAGGTCATTGTAGTACCATGGGAAGCCCGCGAGCAAAAAACTCCAACCTCTTAAAGTTGCCACTTTGCCCTTACTTGGTTTCTACTAAGCAAGGGCAAAGTGGTAAAAATAAGAGGTGCTCCGAATAGCCCGGGGTCGGGGCATACATACCATAAGGTCATTGTAGTACCATGGGAAGCCCGCGAGCAAAAAACTCCAACCTCTTAACTTTGCCACTTTGCCCTCACTTGGTTTCTACTAAGTAGAGGGCAAAGTGGTAAAAATAAGAGGTGCTCCGAATAGCCCGGGGTCGGGGCATACATACCATAAGGTCATTGTAGTACCATGGGAAGCCCGCGAGCAAAAAACTCCAACCTCTTAACTTTGCCACTTTGCCCTTACTTGGCTTTCTACTAAGCAAGGGCAAAGTGGTAAAAATAAGAGGTGCTCCGAATAGCCCGGGGTCGGGGCATACATACCATAAGGTCATTGTAGTACCATGGGAAGCCCGCGAGCAAAAAACTCCAACCTCTTAAAGTTGCCACTTTGCCCTTACTTGGCATTCTACTAAGCAAGGGCAAAGTGGTAAAAATAAGAGGTGCTCCGAATAGCCCGGGGTCGGGGCATACATACCATAAGGTCATTGTAGTACCATGGGAAGCCCGCGAGCAAAAAACTCCAACCTCTTAACTTTGCCACTTTGCCCACCCTATGGTTTCTACTAAGCAAGGGCAAAGTGGTAAAAATAAGAGGTGCTCCGAATAGCCCGGGGTCGGGGCATACATACCATAAGGTCATTGTAGTACCATGGGAAGCCCGCGAGCAAAAAACTCCAACCTCTTAACTTTGCCACTTTGCCCTTACTTGGTTTCTACTAAGCAAGGGCAAAGTGGTAAAAATAAGAGGTGCTCCGAATTGCCCGGGGTCGGGGCATACATACCATAAGGTCATTGTAGTACCATGGGAAGCCCGCGAGCAAAAAACTCCAACCTCTTAACTTTGCCACTTTGCCCTCACTTGGCTTTCTACTAAGCAAGGGCAAAGTGGTAAAAATAAGAGGTGCTCCGAATAGCCCGGGGTCGGGGCATACATACCATAAGGTCATTGTAGTACCATGGGAAGCCCGCGAGCAAAAAACTCCAACCTCTTAACTTTGCCACTTTGCCCTTACTTGGTTTCTACTAAGCAAGGGCAAAGTGGTAAAAATAAGAGGTGCTCCGAATAGCCCGGGGTCGGGGCATACATACCATAAGGTCATTGTAGTACCATGGGAAGCCCGCGAGCAAAAAACTCCAACCTCTTAAAGTTGCCACTTTGCCCTTACTTGGCATTCTACTAAGCAAGGGCAAAGTGGTAAAAATAAGAGGTGCTCCGAATAGCCCGGGGTCGGGGCATACATACCATAAGGTCATTGTAGTACCATGGGAAGCCCGCGAGCAAAAAACTCCAACCTCTTAAAGTTGCCACTTTGCCCTTACTTGGCTTTCTACTAAGCAAGGGCAAAGTGGTAAAAATAAGAGGTGCTCCGAATAGCCCGGGGTCGGGGCATACATACCATAAGGTCATTGTAGTACCATGGGAAGCCCGCGAGCAAAAAACTCCAACCTCTTAAAGTTGCCACTTTGCCCTCACTTGGTTTCTACTAAGCAAGGGCAAAGTGGTAAAAATAAGAGGTGCTCCGAATAGCCCGGGGTCGGGGCATACATACCATAAGGTCATTGTAGTACCATGGGAAGCCCGCGAGAAAAAAACTCCAACCTCTTAACTTTGCCACTTTGCCCACACTTGGTTTCTACTAAGTAGAGGGCAAAGTGGTAAAAATAAGAGGTGCTCCGAATAGCCCGGGGTCGGGGCATACATACCATAAGGTCATTGTAGTACCATGGGAAGCCCGCGAGCAAAAAACTCCAACCTCTTAAAGTTGCCACTTTGCCCTTACTTGGCTTTCTACTAAGCAAGGGCAAAGTGGTAAAAATAAGAGGTGCTCCGAATAGCCCGGGGTCGGGGCATACATACCATAAGGTCATTGTAGTACCATGGGAAGCCCGCGAGCAAAAAACTCCAACCTCTTAAAGTTGCCACTTTGCCCTCACTTGGTTTCTACTAAGTAAGGGCAAAGTGGTAAAAATAAGAGGTGCTCCGAATAGCCCGGGGTCGGGGCATACATACCATAAGGTCATTGTAGTACCATGGGAAGCCCGCGAGAAAAAACTCCAACCTCTTAACTTTGCCACTTTGCCCACACTTGGTTTCTACTAAGTAAGGGCAAAGTGGTAAAAATAAGAGGTGCTCCGAATAGCCCGGGGTCGGGGCATACATACCATAAGGTCATTGTAGTACCATGGGAAGCCCGCGAGCAAAAAACTCCAACCTCTTAACTTTGCCACTTTGCCCACACTTGGTTTCTACTAAGTAAGGGCAAAGTGGTAAAAATAAGAGGTGCTCCGAATAGCCCGGGGTCGGGGCATACATACCATAAGGTCATTGTAGTACCATGGGAAGCCCGCGAGAAAAAAACTCCAACCTCTTAACTTTGCCACTTTGCCCTCACTTGGTTTCTACTAAGCAAGGGCAAAGTGGTAAAAATAAGAGGTGCTCCGAATAGCCGGGGTCGGGGCATACATACCATAAGGTCATTGTAGTACCATGGGAAGCCCGCGAGCAAAAAACTCCAACCTCTTAACTTTGCCACTTTGCCCTTACTTGGCATTCTACTAAGTAAGGGCAAAGTGGTAAAAATAAGAGGTGCTCCGAATAGCCCGGGGTCGGGGCATACATACCATAAGGTCATTGTAGTACCATGGGAAGCCCGCGAGCAAAAAACTCCAACCTCTTAACTTTGCCACTTTGCCCTCACTTGGCTTTCTACTAAGCAAGGGCAAAGTGGTAAAAATAAGAGGTGCTCCGAATAGCCCGGGGTCGGGGCATACATACCATAAGGTCATTGTAGTACCATGGGAAGCCCGCGAGCAAAAAACTCCAACCTCTTAACTTTGCCACTTTGCCCTCACTTGGTTTCTACTAAGCAAGGGCAAAGTGGTAAAAATAAGAGGTGCTCCGAATAGCCCGGGGTCGGGGCATACATACCATAAGGTCATTGTAGTACCATGGGAAGCCCGCGAGCAAAAAACTCCAACCTCTTAAAGTTGCCACTTTGCCCTTACTTGGCTTTCTACTAAGCAAGGGCAAAGTGGTAAAAATAAGAGGTGCTCCGAATAGCCCGGGGTCGGGGCATACATACCATAAGGTCATTGTAGTACCATGGGAAGCCCGCGAGCAAAAAACTCCAACCTCTTAACTTGCCACTTTGCCCTTACTTGGCTTTCTACTAAGCAAGGGCAAAGTGGTAAAAATAAGAGGTGCTCCGAATAGCCCGGGGTCGGGCATACATACCATAAGGTCATTGTAGTACCATGGGAAGCCGCGAGAAAAAAACTCCAACCTCTTAACTTGGACACTTTGCCCTCACTTGGTTTCTACTAAGTAAGGGCAAAGTGGTAAAAATAAGAGGTGCTCCGAATAGCCCGGGGTCGGGGCATACATACCATAAGGTCATTGTAGTACCATGGGAAGCCCGCGAGAAAAAAACTCCAACCTCTTAACTTTGCCACTTTGCGCACACTTGGTTTCTACTAAGTAGAGGGCAAAGTGGTAAAAATAAGAGGTGCTCCGAATAGCCCGGGGTCGGGGCATACATACCATAAGGTCATTGTAGTACCATGGGAAGCCCGCGAGCAAAAAACTCCAACCTCTTAAAGTTGCCACTTCGCCTTACTTGGCTTTCTACTAAGCAAGGGCAAAGTGGTAAAAATAAGAGGTGCTCCGAATAGCCCGGGGTCGGGGCATACATACCATAAGGTCATTGTAGTACCATGGGAAGCCCGCGAGCAAAAACTCCAACCTCTTAAAGTTGCCACTTTGCCCTTACTTGGCTTTCTACTAAGCAAGGGCAAAGTGGTAAAAATAAGAGGTGCTCCGAATAGCCCGGGGTCGGGCATACATACCATAAGGTCATTGTAGTACCATGGGAAGCCGAGAGAAAAAAACTCCAACCTCTTAACTTTGCCACTTTGCCCTCACTTGGTTTCTACTAAGTAGAGGGCAAAGTGGTAAAAATAAGAGGTGCTCCGAATAGCCCGGGGTCGGGGCATACATACCATAAGGTCATTGTAGTACCATGGGAAGCCCGCGAGCAAAAAACTCCAACCTCTTAACTTTGCCACTTTGCCCTCACTTGGTTTCTACTAAGTAGAGGGCAAAGTGGTAAAAATAAGAGGTGCTCCGAATAGCCCGGGGTCGGAGCATACATACCATAAGGTCATTGTAGTACCATGGGAAGCCCGCGAGAAAAAAACTCCAACCTCTTAACTTTGCCACTTTGCCCTCACTTGGTTTCTACTAAGTAGAGGGCAAAGTGGTAAAAATAAGAGGTGCTCCGAATAGCCCGGGGTCGGGGCATACATACCATAAGGTCATTGTAGTACCATGGGAAGCCCGCGAGAAAAAAACTCCAACCTCTTAACTTTGCCACTTTGCCCTCACTTGGTTTCTACTAAGCAAGGGCAAAGTGGTAAAAATAAGAGGTGCTCCGAATAGCCCGGGGTCGGGGCATACATACCATAAGGTCATTGTAGTACCATGGGAAGCCCGCGAGAAAAAAACTCCAACCTCTTAACTTTGCCACTTTGCCCACACTTGGTTTCTACTAAGTAGAGGGCAAAGTGGTAAAAATAAGAGGTGCTCCGAATAGCACGGGGTCGGGGCATACATACCATAAGGTCATTGTAGTACCATGGGAAGCCCGCGAGCAAAAAACTCCAACCTCTTAAGTTGCCACTTTGCCCTTACTTGGCTTTCTACAAAGCAAGGGCAAAGTGGTAAAAATAAGAGGTGCTCCGAATAGCCCGGGGTCGGGGCATACATACCATAAGGTCATTGTAGTACCATGGGAAGCCCGCGAGAAAAAACTCCAACCTCTTAACTTTGCCACTTTGCCCTCACTTGGTTTCTACTAAGTAGAGGGTAAAGTGGTAAAAATAAGAGGTGCTCCGAATAGCCCGGGGTCGGAGCATACATACCATAAGGTCATTGTAGTACCATGGAAAGCCGCGAGCAAAAAACTCCAACCTCTTAACTTTGCCACTTTGCCCTCACTTGGTTTCTACTAAGCAAGGGCAAAGTGGTAAAAATAAGAGGTGCTCCGAATAGCCCGGGGTCGGGGCATACATACCATAAGGTCATTGTAGTACCATGGGAAGCCCGCGAGCAAAAAACTCCAACCTCTTAAAGTTGCCACTTTGCCCTTACTTGGCTTTCTACTAAGCAAGGGCAAAGTGGTAAAAATAAGAGGTGCTCCGAATAGCCGGGGTCGGGGCATACATACCATAAGGTCATTGTAGTACCATGGGAAGCCCGCGAGCAAAAACTCCAACCTCTTAAAGTTGCCACTTTGCCCTTACTTGGCTTTCTACTAAGCAAGGGCAAAGTGGTAAAAATAAGAGGTGCTCCGAATAGCCCGGGGTCGGGGCATACATACCATAAGGTCATTGTAGTACCATGGGAAGCCCTGCGAGCAAAAAACTCCAACCTCTTAACTTTGCCACTTTGCCTTCACTTGGCTTTCTACTAAGCAAGGGCAAAGTGGTAAAAATAAGAGGTGCTCCGAATAGCCCGGGGTCGGGACATACATACCATAAGGTCATTGTAGTACCATGGGAAGCCCGCGAGCAAAAACTCCAACCTCTTAAAGTTGCCACTTTGCCCTTACTTGGCATTCTACTAAGCAAGGGCAAAGTGGTAAAAATAAGAGGTGCTCCGAATTGCCCGGGGTCGGGGCATACATACCATAAGGTCATTGTAGTACCATGGGAAGCCCGCGAGCAAAAAACTCCAACCTCTTAAAGTTGCCACTTTGCCCTTACTTGGCATTCTACTAAGCAAGGGCAAAGTGGTAAAAATAAGAGGTGCTCCGAATAGCCCGGGTCGGAGCATACATACCATAAGGTCATTGTAGTACCATGGGAAGCCCGCGAGCAAAAATCTCCAACCTCTTAAAGTTGCCACTTTGCCCTTACTTGGCTTTCTACTAAGCAAGGGCAAAGTGGTAAAAATAAGAGGTGCTCCGAATAGCCGGGGTCGGGGCATACATACCATAAGGTCATTGTAGTACCATGGGAAGCCGCGAGACAAAAAACTCCAACCTCTTAACTTTGCCACTTTGCCCTCACTTGGTTTTCTACTAAGTAAGGGCAAAGTGGTAAAAATAAGAGGTGCTCCGAATAGCCGGGGGTCGGGGCATACATACCATAAGGTCATGGTAGTACCATGGGAAGCCCGCGAGCAAAAAAACTCCAACCTCTTAACTTTGCCACTTTGCCCTTACACTGGCTTTCTACTAAGCAAGGGCAAAGTGGTAAAAATAAGAGGTGCTCCGAATAGCCGGGGTCGGGGCATACATACCATAAGGTCATTGTAGTACCATGGGAAGCCCGCGAGCAAAAAACTCCAACCTCTTAAAGTTGCCACTTTGCCCTTACTTGGCTTTCTACTAAGCAAGGGCAAAGTGGTAAAAATAAGAGGTGCTCCGAAAGCCCGGGTCGGGGCATACATACCATAAGGTCATTGTAGTACCATGGGAAGCCGCGAGCAAAAAACTCCAACCTCTTAAAGTTGCCACTTTGCCCTTACTTGACTTTCTTCTAAGCAAGGGCAAAGTGGTAAAAATAAGAGGTGCTCCGAATAGCCGGGGTCGGGGCATACATACCATAAGGTCATTGTAGTACCATGGGAAGCCCGCGAGAAAAAAACTCCAACTCTTAACTTTGCCACTTTGCCCACACTTGGTTTCTATAAGTAAGGGCAAAGTGGTAAAAATAAGAGGTGCTCCGAATAGCCCGGG
>JARVXP010000444.1:0-26099 GCA_029856935.1 Cyclocarya paliurus
GGGCAATGTGGCAAAGTTAAGAGATTGGAGTTTTTTGCTCGCGGGTTTCCCATTGTACAACAACGACCTAATGGTATGTATGCCCCGACCCCGGGCAATAAGGAGCACCTCTAATTTTTACCACTTTGCCCTTTCTTAGTAGAAAGCCCAGTGAGGGCAAAGTGGCAATGTTAAGAGGTTCGAGTTTTTTGCTCGCACGCTTCCCATGGTACAACAATGACCTAATGGTATCTTGACCACAGGCAATTCGGAGCACCTCTTATTTTTACCAGTTTGCCATTTACTTAGTGGAAAGCCATCTCACCTCTTAACGTAGCAAAGTTAAGAGGTGAGAGTTTTTGCTAACGGGCTCCCCATGGTACTACAATGATCTTATGGTATGTATGCCCCACCGCAGGCTATTCGGTGTACAACTTATTTTTACAACTTTGCCCTTGCTTAGTAGAAAGCCAAGTGAGGGCAAAGTGGCAAAGTTAAGAGGTTGGAGTTTTTTGCTCTCGGGTTTCCAATGGTACAACAATGACCTAATGGTATCTATGGCCTGACTCTAGGCAACTCGGAGTACCTCTTATTTTTACCACTTTGCCCATGCTTAGTAGAAAGCCAAGTGAGGGAAAAGTGGCAAAGTTAAGAGGGTAGTGTTTTTTGATCGCGGGCTTCCCATGATACTACAATGACCTTATGGTATGTATGCCCCGACCCCGGGCAAGTCTGAGCATCTCTTATTTATACCACTTTGCCCTTTACTTAGTAGAAAGCCAAGTGAAGGCAAACTGGCAAAGTTAAGAGGTTCTAGTTTTTTGCTCACGGGCATCCCATGGCACTACAATGACCTAATGGTATCTATGGCCCGACCCTGGGCAACTCGGAGCACCTCTTATTTTTATCACTTTGCCCATGCTTAGTAGAAAGCCAAGTGAGGGCAAAGTGGCAATGTTAAGAGGTTGGAGTTTTTTGCTCGCGGGCTTGCCATGGAACTACAATTACCTTATGGTCTGTATGCCATGAGCTCGGGCAAGTCGGAGCATCTCTTATTTTTACCACTTTGCCATTTATTTAGTAGAAAGCCAAGTGAGGGCAAAGTGGTAAAATTAAGAGGTTGGAGTTTTTTGCTCTCGGTTTTCCTATGGTACAACAATGACATAATGGTATCTATGGCCTAACCCCGGGCAACTCGGAGCACCTCTTATTTTTACCACTTTGCCCATGCTTAGTAGAAAGCCAAGTGAGGGCAAAGTGGCAAAGTTAAGAGGTTGGAGTTTTCTGCTCGCGGGCTTCCCATGGCACTACAATGACCTGATGGTATGTATGCCCTGACCCCGCGCTATTCAGAGCACTTCTTTTTTTTTACCACTTTGTCCATGCTTAGTAGAAAGCCAAGTGAGGGCAAAGTGGCAAAGTTGAGCGGTTGGAGTTTTTTGCTCGCGAGCTTCCCATGTTACTACAATGACCTTACATTATATAAGGCCCGACCCCGGGCAAGTCGGAGCATCCCTTATTTTTACCACTTTGACCTTTACTTAGTAGAAAGCCAAGTGAGGGCAAAGTGGCAAAGTTAAGAGGTTGGAGTTTTTTGTTCGCGGGCTTCCCATGGCACAACAATGACCTTATGGTATGTATGCCCCGACCCCGTGCTATTCGAAGCACCTCTTTTTTTTACCACTTTGTCCATGCTTAGTAGAAAGCCAAGTGAGGGCAAAGTGGCAATGTTAAGAGGTTGGAGTTTTTTGTTCGCGAGCTTCCCATATTACTACAATAACCTTACGGTATGTATGCCACGACCCCAGGCAAGTCGGAGCGTCCCATATTTTTACCACTTTGCCCTTTACTTAGTAGAAAGCCATGTGAGGGCAACGTGGCAAAGTTAAGAGGTTGGAGTTTTTTAATCGCGGGCTTGCCAAGGAACTACAATGACCCAATGGTATGTATGCCCCGACCCTGGGCAAGTCAGATCATCTCTTATTTTTACCACTTTGCCCTTTCTTAGTAGAAAGCCCAGTGAGGGCAAAGTGGCAATGTTAAGAGGTTGGAGTTTTTCGCTCGCGTGCTTCCCATGGTACAACAATGACCTAATGGTATCCTGACCACAGGCAATTCGGAGCACCTCTTAATTTGAGCACTTTGCCATTTACTTAGTGGAAAGCCAAGTGAGGGCAAAGTAGCATATTTAAGAGGTGAGAGTTTTTTGCTCACGGGCTCCCCATGGTACTACAATGATCTTATGGTATGTATGCCCATCCCAAGGCTATTCGGAGTAAAACTTATTTTTACAACTTTGCCCTTGCTAAGTAGAAAGCCAAGTGAGGGCAAAGTGGCATAGTGAAGAGGTAGTAGTTTTTTCCCCGCGTGCTTCCCTTGGTCCAACAATGACCTAATTGTATGTTTGCCTCGACACTGGGCAATTCGGAGTAACTCTTTTTTTTACCACTTTGCCCTTTACTTAGTTGAAAGCCAAGTGAGGGCAAAGTGACAAAATTAATGGATTGGAGTTTAGTGTTCGTGGGCTTCCCATGGTACTACAATGACCTTACGGTATGTATGCCCCTACCCCGGGCTATTTGGAGCACTACGTATTTTTACCACATATCCCTTGCTAAGTAGAAAGTGAAGTGAGGGCAAAGTGGCAAAGTCAAGAGGTAGAAGATTTTTCCTCGTGTGGTTCCCTTGGTGCAACAATGACCTAATGGTATGTTTGCCCCGACACCGGGCAATTCGGAGCACCTCTTACTTTTACCACTTCGCCCTTGATTAGTAGGGCAAAGTGGCAAAGTTAAGGGGTCGGAGTTTTTTAATCGCGGGCTTGCCAAGGAACTACAATGACCCAATGGTATGTATGCCTTGACCCCGGGCAAGTCAGAGCATCTCTTATTTTTACCACTTTGCCCTTTCTTAGTAGAAAGCCCAGTGAGGGCAAAGTGGCAATGTTAAGAGGTTGGAGTTTTTTGCTCGCGTGCTTCCCATGGTACAACAATGACCTAATGGTATCCTGACCACAGGCAATTCGGAGCACCTCTTATTTTTAGCACTTTGCCATTTACGTAGTGGAAAGCCAAGTGAGGGCAAAGTAGCATATTTAAGAGGTGAGAGTTTTTTGCTCACGGGCTCCCCATGGTACTACAATGACCTTATGGTATGTATGCCCATCCCCAGGCGGAGTAAAACTTATTTTTACCACTTTCCCCTTTACTTAGTTGAAAGCCAAGGTAGGGCAAAGTGAGGGCAAAGTGACAAAATTAATGGGTTGGAGTTTACTGTTCGCGGGCTTCCCATGGTACTACAATGACCTTATGGTATGTATGCCCCTACCCCGGGCTATTCGGAGCACTACGTATTTTTACCACATATCCCTTGCAAAGTAGAAAGTGAAGTGAGGGCAAAGTGGCAAAGTCAAGAGGTAGAAGTTTTTTGCTCGTGTGGTTCCGTTGGTGCAACAATGACCTAATGGTATGTTTGCCCCGACACCGGGAAATTCGGAGCACCTCTTACTTTTACCACTTCGCCCTTGCTTAGTAGAAATCCAAGTGAGGGCAAAGTGGCAAAGTTAAGGGGTCGGAGTTTTTTGCTTGCGGGCTTCCCATGGTACTACAATGACCTTATGGTATGCATGCGCCGACCCCGGGCTATTCAGAGCACCCCTTTTTTTAACCACTTTGCCGTTGCTTAGTTGAAAGCCAAGTGAGGGAAAAGTGGCAAAGTTAAGAGGTTGGAGTTTTTTCATCCCGGCCTTCCCATGATACTACAATGACCTTATAGTATGTATGCCCCGACCCCTAGCAAGTCGTAGCATCTCTTATTTTTACCACTTTGCCCTTTATTTAGTAGAAAGCCAAGTGAGGGCAAAGTGGCAAAATTAAGAGGTTGGAGTTTTTTGCTCTCGGTTTTCCCAAGGTACAACAATGACGTAATGGTATCTATGGCCTGACCCCGTGCAACTCGGAGCACCTCTTATTTTTACCACTTTGCCCATGCTTAGTAGAAAGCCAAGTGAGGGCAAAGTGGCAAAGTTAAGAGGTTGGAGTTTTTTGCTCGCGGGCTTCCCATGGCACTACAATGACCTGATGGTATGTATGCCCCGACCCCGCGCTATTCAGAGCACCTCTTTTTTTTTACCACTTTGTCCATGCTTAGTAGAAAGCCAAGTGAGGGCAAAGTGGCAAAGTTGAGCGGTTGGAGTTTTTTGCTCGCGAGCTTCCCATGTTACTACAATGACCTTACATTATATAAGGCCTGACCCCGGGCAAGTCGGAGCATCCCTTATTTTTACCACTTTGACCTTTACTTAGTAGAAAGCCAAGTGGGGGCAAATTGGCAAAGTTAAGAGGTTGGAGTTTTTTGTTCGCGGGCTTCCCATGGCACAACAATGACCTTATGGTATGTATGCCCCGACCCCGTGCTATTCGAAGCACCTCTTTTTTTTACCACTTTGTCCATGCTTAGTAGAAAGCCAAGTGAGGGCAAAGTGGCAATGTTAAGAGGTTGGAGTTTTTTGTTCGCGAGCTTCCCATATTACTACAATAACCTTACGGTATGTATGCCACGACCCCAGGCAAGTCGGAGCGTCCCATATTTTTACCACTTTGCCCTTTACTTAGTAGAAAGCCATGTGAGGGCAACGTGGCAAAGTTAAGAGGTTGGAGTTTTTTAATCGCGGGCTTGCCAAGGAACTACAATGACCCAATGGTATGTATGCCCCGACCCTGGGCAAGTCAGATCATCTCTTATTTTTACCACTTTGCCCTTTCTTAGTAGAAAGCCCAGTGAGGGCAAAGTGGCAATGTTAAGAGGTTGGAGTTTTTCGCTCGCGTGCTTCCCATGGTACAACAATGACCTAATGGTATCCTGACCACAGGCAATTCGGAGCACCTCTTATTTTGAGCACTTTGCCATTTACTTAGTGGAAAGCCAAGTGAGGGCAAAGTAGCATATTTAAGAGGTGAGAGTTTTTTGCTCACGGGCTCCCCATGGTACTACAATGATCTTATGGTATGTTTGCCCATCCCCAGGCTATTTGGAGTAAAACTTATTTTTACAACTTTGCCCTTGCTAAGTAGAAAGCCAAGTGAGGGCAAAGTGGCAAAGTGAAGAGGTAGTAGTTTTTTCCCCGCGTGCTTCCCTTGGTCCAACAATGACCTAATTCTATGTTTGCCTCCACACTGGGCAATTCGGAGTAACTCTTTTTTTTACCACTTTGCCCTTTACTTGGTTGAAAGCCAAGTGAGGGCAAAGTGAGAAAATTAATGGGTTGGAGTTTACTGTTTGTGGGCTTCCCATGGTACTACAATGACCTTATGGTATGTATGCCCCTACCCCGGGCTATTCGGAGCACTAAGTATTTTTACCACATATCCCTTGCTAAGTAGAAAGTAAAGTGAGGGCAAAGTGGCAAAGTCAAGAGGTAGAAGTTTTTTCCTCGCGTGGTGCCCTTGGTGCAACAATGACCTAATGGTATGTTTGCCCCGACACCGGGCAATTCGGAGCACCTCTTACTTTTACCACTTCGCCCTTGCTTAGTAGGGCAAAGTGGCAAAGTTAAGGGGTCAAAAATGTTTGCTTGCGGGCTTCCCATGGTACTACAATGACCTTATGGTATGCATGCGCCGACCCCGGGCTATTCAGAGCACCTCTTTTTTGAACCACTTTGCCGTTGCTTAGTTGAAAGCCAAGTGAGGGAAAAGTGGCAAAGTTAAGAGGTTGGAGTTTTTTCATCCCGGCCTTCCCATGATACTACAATGACCTTATGGT
The DNA here is from genome assembly GCA_029856935.1 of Cyclocarya paliurus. Taxonomy (NCBI): domain Eukaryota; kingdom Viridiplantae; phylum Streptophyta; class Magnoliopsida; order Fagales; family Juglandaceae; genus Cyclocarya; species Cyclocarya paliurus. The sequence goes on from JARVXP010000444.1 coordinate 5,743, forward strand.
ATGTATGCCCCGACCCCTGGCAAGTCGTAGCATCTCTTATTTTTACCTCTTTGCCCTTTATTTAGTAGAAAGCCAAGTGAGGGCAAAGTGGCAAAATGAAGAGGTTGGAGTTTTTTGCTCTCGGTTTTCCCATGGTACAACAATGGGTAATGGTATCTATGGCCTGACCCCGGGCAACTCGGAGAACCTCTTATTTTTACCACTTTTCCCATGCTTAGTAGAAAGCCAAGTGAGGGAAAAGTGGCAAAGTTAAGAGGTTGGAGTTTTTTGCTCGCGGGCTTACCGTGGTACAACAATGACCTAATGGTATGTACGGCCCGACCACGGGCAATTCGGAGCACCTCTTATTTTAACCACTTTGCCGTTGCTCAGTTGAAAGCCAATTGAGGGGTATGTACGCCCCGACCCTGCGCTATTCGGAGCACCTCTTTTTTTTACCACTTTGTCCATGCTTAGTAGAAAGCCAAGTGAGGCAAAGTGGCAATGTTAAGAGGTTCGAGTTTTTTGCTCGCGAACTTCCCATGTTACTACAATGACCTTACGGTATGTACGCCACGACCCCGGGCAAGTCAGAGCATCCATTATTTTTACCACTTTGCCCTTTACTTAGTAGAAAGCCAAGTGAGGGCAAAGTGGCAAAGTTAAGAGGTTGGATTTTTTTGCTCGCAGGCTTGCCAAGGAACTACAATGACCTTATGGTAAGTATGCCCCAACCCCGGACAAGTCGTAGCATCTCTTATTTGTACCACTTTGCCCTTTATTTAGTGGAAAGCCAAGTGAGGGAAAAGTGGCTAAGTTAAGAGGTTGGAGTTTTTTGCTCACGGGCATCCCATGATACTACAATGACCTTATGGAAGCTATGCCCCGACCGCGGGCAAGTCTAAGCATCTCTTACTTTTACCACTTTGCCCTTTACTTAGTAGAAAACCGAGAGAGGGCAAAGTGGCAAAGTTAAAAGGTTAGAGTTTTTTGCTCTTGGGCTTCCCTTGGTACTACAATGACCATATGTTATGTATGCCCCTACCTCGGGCTATTCGGTGCACTACTTATTTTTACCACTTTGCCCTTGCAGAGTAGAAAGCCAAGTGAGGGCAAAGTGGCAAAGTTAAGAGGTAGTAGTTTTTTCCGTGCGGGCTTCCTTTGGTCCCACAATGACCTAATGGAATGTATGCCCCGACCTCGGGCTATTCGGAGCACCTCTTTCTTTTACCACATTGCCCTTACTTAGTTGAAAGCCAAGTGAGGGAAAAGTGGAAAAATTAAAAGGTTGGAGTTTTTTGCTTGCAGGCTTCCCGTGGTACGATAATGACCTAATGGTATGTTTGGCCTAACCAAGGGCAATTCGGAGCAGCTCTTATTTTTACCACTTTGCCCTTTACTTATTTGAAAGCCAAGTGAGGGCAAAGTAGCGAAGTTAAGAGGTGAGAGTTTTTTGCTCGCGGGCTTCCCATGGAACTACAATGACCTTATGGAATGTATGCCCCGACCTTGGGCAAGTCAGAGCATCTCTTATTTTTACCACTTTGCCCTTTACTTAGTAGAAGGCCAAGTGAGGCCAAAGTGGCAAAGTTAAGAGGTTGGAGTTTCTTGCTCGTGGGCTTCCCAGGGAACTATAATGACCTTATGGTATGTATGCCCCGACCCCGGACAAGTCTGAGCATCTCTTATTTTTACCACTTTGCCCTTTACTTAGTAGAAAGCCAAGTGAGGGCAAAGTGGCAAAGTTAAGAGGTCGGAGTTTTTTGCTCGTGAGCTTCGTTTGGTACCACAATGACCTTATGTTATGTATGCCCTACCCCGGGCTTTTCAGTGCACTACTTATTTTTACCACTTTTCCCTTGCTAAGTAGAAAGCCAAGTGAGGGCAAAGTGGCGAAGTTAAGAGGTAGTAGTTTTTTCCGCGCGGGCTTCCCTTGGTCCAACAATGACCGAATGGTATGTATGCCCCGACTCCGGGCTATTCGGAGCACCTTTTCTTTTTATCACTTGGCCCTTGCTTTGTTGAAAGCCAAGTGAGAGAAAAGTGGTAAAGTTAAGAGGTTGGAGTTTTTTGCTCGCGGGCTTCCCGTGGTACAACAATGACCAAATGGTATGTATGGCCTGACCATGGGCAATTTGGAGCAACTCTTATTTTTACCACTTTGCCCTTTACTTATTTGAAAGCCAGGTGGGGGCAAAGTAGCAAAATTAAGAGGTGAGAGTTTTTTGCTCACGGGCTTCCCATGGACCTACAATGACCTTATGGAATGTATGACCCGACCCCGGGCAAGTCAGAGCCTCTCTTATTTTTACCACTTTGCCCTTTACTTAGTAGAAAGCCAAGTGAGGCCAAAGTGGCAAAGTTAAGAGGTTGGAGTTTCTTGCTCGTGGGCTTCCTAGGGAACTAGAATGACCTTATGGTATGTTTGCCCCGACCCCGGGCAAGTCGGAGCATCTCTTACTTTTACCACTTTGCCCTTTACTTAGTAGAAAGCCAAGTGAGGGCAAAATGGTACAACAATGACCTTATGGTATGTATGCCCTGAACCCGGGCTATTCGGAGCACCTCTTATTTTTACCACTTTGCCCTTTACATAGTAGAAAGCCAAGTGAGGGAAAAGTGGCAAAGTTAAGAGGTCGGAGTATTTTGCTCGTGGGCTTCACTTGGTACCACAATGACCTTATGTAATGTATGCCCTACCCCGGGCATTTTAGTGCACTACTTATTTTTACCTCTTTTCCCTTGCTGCGTAGAAAGCCAAGTGAGGGCAAAGTGGAAAAGTTAAGAGGTAGAAGTTTTTTCCACGCGGGCTTCCCTTGGTCCAACAATGACCGAATGGTATGTATGCCCCGACTCCGGGCTATTCGGAGCACCTCTTCTTTTTACCACTTGGCCCTTGCTTTGTTGAAAGCCAAGTGAGAGAAAAGTGGCAAAGTTAAGAGGTTGGAGTTTTTTGCTCGCGGGCTTCCCGTGGTACAACAATGACCTAATGGTATGTATGGCCTGACCACGGGCAATTCGGAGTAGCTCTTATTTTTACCACTTTGTCCTTTACTTATTTGAAAGCCAGGTGGGGGCAAAGTAGCAAAATTAAGAGGTGAGAGTTTTTTGCTCACGGGCTTCACATGGAACTACAATGGCCTTATGGATTGTATGCCCCGACCCTGGGCAAGTCAGAGCATCTCTTATTTTTACCACTTTGCCCTTTACTTAGTAGAAAGCCAAGTGAGGGCAAAGTGGCAAAGTTAAGAGGTCGGAGTTTTTTGCTCGTGAGCTTTGTTTGGTACCACAATGACCTTATGTTATGTATGCCCCTACCCCGGGCTTTTCAGTGCACTACTTATTTTTACCACTTTTCCCTTGCTAAGTAGAAAGCCAAGTGAGGGCAAAGTGGCGAAGTTAAGAGGTAGTAGTTTTTTCCGCGCGGGCTTCCCTTGGTCCAACAATGACCGAATGGTATGTATACCCCGACTCCGGGCTATTCGGAGCACCTTTTCTTGTTACCACTTGGCCCTTGCTTTGTTGAAAGCCAAGTGAGAGAAAAGTGGTAAAGTTAAGAGGTTGGAGTTTTTTGCTCGCGGGCTTCCCGTGGTACAACAATGACCTAATGGTATGTATGGCCTGACCACGGGCAATTCGGAGTAGCTCTTATTTTTACCACTTTGTCCTTTACTTATTTGAAAGCCAGGTGGGGGCAAAGTAGCAAAATTAAGAGGTGAGAGTTTTTTGCTCACGGGCTTCACATGGAACTACAATGACCTTATGGATTGTATGCCCCGACCCCGGGCAAGTCAGAGCATCTCTTATTTTTACCACTTTGCCCTTTACTTAGTAGAGAGCCAAGTGAGGGCAAAGTGGCAAAGTTAAGAGGTCGGAGTTTTTTGCTCGTGAGCTTTGTTTGGTTCCACAATGACCTTATGTTATGTATGCCCCTACCCCGGGCTTTTCAGTGCACTACTTATTTTTACCACTTTTCCCTTGCTAAGTAGAAAGCCAAGTGAGGGCAAAGTGGCGAAGTTAAGAGGTAGTAGTTTTTTCCGCGCGGGCTTCCCTTGGTCCAACAATGACCGAATGGTATGTATACCCCGTCTCCGGGCTATTCGGAGCACCTTTTCTTTTTACCACTTGGCCCTTGCTTTGTTGAAAGCCAAGTGAGAGAAAAGTGGTAAAGTTAAGAGGTTGGAGTTTTTTGCTCGCGGGCTTCCCGTGGTACAACAATGACCTAATGGTATGTATGGCCTGACCATGGGCAATTTGGAGCAACTCTTATTTTTACCACTTTGTCCTTTACTTATTTGAAAGCCAGGTGGGGGCAAAGTAGAAAAATTAAGAGGTGAGAGTTTTTTGCTCACGGGCTTCACATGGAACTACAATGACCTTATGGATTGTATGCCCCGACCCCGGGCAAGTCAGAGCATCTCTTATTTTTACCACTTTGCCCTTTACTTAGTAGAGAGCCAAGTGAGGGCAAAGTGGCAAAGTTAAGAGGTCGGAGTTTTTTGCTCGTGAGCTTTGTTTGGTTCCACAATGACCTTATGTTATGTATGCCCCTACCCCGGGCTTTTCAGTGCACTACTTAATTTTACCACTTTTCCCTTGCTAAGTAGAAAGCCAAGTGAGGGCAAAGTGGCGAAGTTAAGAGGTAGTAGTTTTTTCCGCGCGGGCTTCCCTTGGTCCAACAATGACCGAATGGTATGTATACCCCGTCTCCGGGCTATTCGGAGCACCTTTTCTTTTTACCACTTGGCCCTTGCTTTGTTGAAAGCCAAGTGAGAGAAAAGTGGTAAAGTTAAGAGGTTGGAGTTTTTTGCTCGCGGGCTTCCCGTGGTACAACAATGACCTAATGGTATGTATGGCCTGACCATGGGCAATTTGGAGCAACTCTTATTTTTACCACTTTGTCCTTTACTTATTTGAAAGCCAGGTGGGGGCAAAGTAGAAAAATTAAGAGGTGAGAGTTTTTTGCTCACGGGCTTCACATGGAACTACAATGACCTTATGGATTGTATGCCCCGACCCCGGGCAAGTCAGAGCATCTCTTATTTTTACCACTTTGCCCTTTACTTAGTAGAAAGCCAAGTGAGGCCAAAGTGGCAAAGTTAAGAGGTTTGAGATTCTTGCTCGTGGGCTTCCCAAGGAACTACAATGACCTTATGGTATGTATGCCCCGACCCCGGGCAAGTCGGAGCATCTCTTACTTTTACCACTTTGCCCTTTACTTAGTAGAAGCCAAGTGAGGCCAAAGTGGCAAAGTTAAGAGGTCGGAGTATTTTGCTCGTGGGCTTCACTTGGTACCACAATGACCTTATGTTATGTATGCTGTTGTTGATTTTGCAAGTGCACAAAATCGTACCAAGTAATATAATGATAAGAAAGATGTCGAACCCACGAGGACTATTTATCTATTAACTATTGAAATTGTTCTAATTCTAAGTTATTTGAAAATCAAGAAAAGTGGTGGATTTTGAATTTGAAAAACAACAACAAATTAAAATAAATCAACAAATGAAGAATTGACCAAACACATGAAAAGAAGAAGATTTCACTCAAGAAGAAAACACTAAGGCATCCGACTCACCTAACCAATCCAATTCCAAATCCTAACCATACAATCAATCAATTATCATCCAAATTAACGGCGAAATATTCTAACTTATCTAAGACCCTCTCTCGAGTAGAATTAGAATTACTCAACATACAATAACCCGTGATATGTCTATGCGAATTTAAAAGCATCTGAGCACATTAAGATTAATAATATTTCACATAGAAGCCGCACAAATCACGTTGGCACATTCTTGTCTTTCGTTCAATTCATGGCATACATCATATGAAGCTAAAATACATGCATCATCTCTCAAATTAACATGCACAACAAATCATTCAACTACTGGCCAAATAATTGAAAGCATTAAACTCAATGATGTATACTCAAAATGAATGATAAAATTATGATCACATAGAACTAAGATTCGGGATTGTCATGGAGAGGTTACATCATAGCCTTAGCAATAAAAACTAGTTCATAATAGAATCAAAACAAACCCTAATAATTGTGAAATTCATAATGAAATTATACAAAGAAAAGATGAAAGAGTTAAGAAGGAAACTCTATGTAGATCGAGAATCTCTATTGTTGATGGACTCCAATTCTGCAGATTTTCGACCTCCTGCTTCAAGCGCCGTTTCCTCTCTGAAGAAGTCTATTTTTCACTTCCCCTTAAATATGAAAGTTGTAGGGTTTTATCTCTTCTTTCCGTGGATACCAATTTTTCCCTTATTGGAGTTTTCTACAAGAAGTTATGCTTCAAATACTGAAGGGTATTCCAGGAATTCGGCAGTTTTGCGACTTTTGACTTGCTGCGCCCTTTCCGCCTTCTAGATGTTCGTTTTCGGCAAAGGCTTTAACACAAATGTTCTAGGGTTTGCTCTTGGCTTTCTGTAGATACCGAAATTACCCTTATTGGACTTGTCTAGAAAAAGTTATCCCCCAAATACCGAAGGGTACTTCAGGGATTTCGAGAAATGAACGTTTCCTATTCTCTTGATGACTCCTTCAATTTATTTATTCCTAAGCAAAAATAAATAAAACAAATAAAAACTCTAATAAATAAGAAAATTAAATACAAACCAGCATAAAATTAAGAGTAAAAGTATGACAAAACTTGTTTAGAAATTAAACACATCAAACACCCCCAAACTTAAGATTTGCTAGTCCTCGAGCAAAAAAAAGAAAAGAAAAAATAAAAAATAAACAAACAGAATAAGTTGATTTCTCACAATCTTTGCCTCATGGATTGCATAAAGAAACTGATTCAAGCTAAAAATTTAACAAGTTTTGAGATTAATTCAAGAGCATGCTTAGGTTTACAAGAAAACCTTTGAGTGTGTGTGTGAGTAACCAATCTCAACTTGCTACTCTATTAACTCGGATCAATTTATGCAAACTCGATTGAATTATGATTGATCTCTATGAGGATGAGATTCTCGAACTTCATATGCCTATTTTTCAAATCAACTCTCCACTAATTTAGTACAAATACACCACCAAAGATCAAAAGGTCTTAATAAAAGCTTGTAATGTTCGGCTTAAGGTGATGGCAAAAGAAAAAATTGGTATGGAATTCAAAGCAAGAAAATTCAATACAAGCTTCACCAATGGAGAGAGACAGAGTTTTACATTCACTTCCTAGAGCAACTTATGAGCAATTTATACACTTTTTTTTTTTTTTAATAATTCCACAACCCCTAAACTTAGTTTTTTTTTTTTTTTTGTACTTCGGGTTGTATTATTTGTATTTTTTTTTTTTTTGAATAGAATAACAAACCTTGCTCTTGCTCTTTTAACTCTTCAACAAATTTTGTTTTTCTTCTCCAATGACTAAGCAAGTAACAAATTTTCTTGGAAAGGTAGGATGAGTGTTTGTGGGTTAAAAGGTGTGGTAAATGTGGGTTAATGAAAGAAAAATGGCCAATGTGTTTAAAGCTCAAAGGGGTGACTAGAGATAGATAATTAGGGTAGGCTGGAAAAGCTCAAACGTTCCAAAGATGGCCTAGATCATTTCTCTAGTGGTGTGCTGCCTAGGATTTCGCCTCAAGAGATTATCAAATAGGTTCTAGAGTTCATTGAGATCTTAGAAATATCTAATTCACATAAATATACTCTAAGCCAACAAAGCAACTTATTGATCATGGTATTGTGCAAAAGTGTTCAAAGGAATTCAAATAACCCAAGCTACCACAAGAATTAAGCACAAACAAGACAATTTTAGCATTTTCCAAAAATCCAACTCAATTTCAATCAGGTAATATCATAGGCTTGTGATCATCAACCCAAAAACAACACAAAAGGAAAACAAAATATTTTTGTGATTTTCAAATTTTTTTTTTTTTTTTTTTGGTGAAAATAAATAGATACTCCAAAATAAATGGCACCTAACACCCCCAAACTTAAAGAACACATTGTCCCCAATGTGAAGAATCAAAAGATATGAAAAGTTGAAAGGATCAAAGTAAACTTCCCTGAAAATGTTGCATGAGTGCAATGGTAGGTCTGGGGAACATTGGAGGCAATCATTTGGGCATTGCAGCGCTGACTCTCGAGTGTGTGAGCCTTGGTGTGTTAGGAGTGTTGTGGAAGGCTCTTTTATCACCGCGGCGCGGAGCTGCCCTCTTTTTTTTTTTTTTTTTTTTTTGAGAAAAAAAGAAAAAAAAAACAATTTGCAAAGTAAGAGCATGAAAAACAAAATAAAAGTGAAATAATCAAAAAAATAAACGAAAATAAAATAAAATAATGGAAAGAAATTTGGGTTGCCTCCCAAAAAGCGCTTGTTTATAGTCTTTAGCTTGACGTTTCCTTTTTTGAATCACCGATCAATCAAATCAATGGAAACTTTTTGCTTGTTGAAATCTCCTTCGAAGTAAGGCTTTAGACGTTGCCCATTAACTTTGAATGTGCCTTTTGAGTCGTTAGAAACCTCAATGGCACCATACGGGAAAACTCCTGTTACAGTGAATGGTCCGGACCATCGGGATCGTAATTTTCCAGGGAAGAGGCGAAGTCTAGAATTATAAAGTAGAACTCTTTGCCCAACTTCAAAGTTTCTCTTGAGAATGTGTCTATCATGCCATCTCTTAGTTCTCTCCTTGTATATGCGAGCATTCTCATAGGATGCATGTCGAAACTCATCCATCTCATTGAGTTGTAATATCCTCTTCTCACCTGCTGCCTCCATGTCAAAATTAAGAGTCTTGATAGCCCAATAAGCTCTATGTTCCAACTCCACCGGTAAGTGACATGCCTTCCCGAAAACTAGACGATAGGGGGACATACCAATTGGAGTTTTGAAGGCTGTCCGGTATGCCCATAGTGCATCGTCTAACTTTTTGGACCAATCTTTCCTTGAGTTGCTCACGGTTTTCTCTAATATTTGTTTCAGCTCTCGGTTGGAAATTTCAACTTGTCCACTAGTTTGAGGATGGTATGGAGTGGCAACCTTGTGTGTAACACCATATTTGCTCAAGAGGGCCTCAAATTGCCGGTTGCAAAAATGTTTTCCCCCATCACTAATTATTGCTCTTGGAGTTCCAAACCGAGTGAATATCTGCTTTCTCAAAAAATTCATCACAACTTTAGAATCATTTGTAGGGAGGGCCACGGCCTCTACCCATTTGGAAACATAATCCACAGCTACTAAAATGTATTGATTTGAGAAAGAAGGAGGGAACGGCCCCATGAAATCTATGCCCCAAATATCAAATAGCTCAACAACAAGTATATTATTTAATGGAATTTCATTTTTCCAGGAAATATTACCACTCCTTTGACATTTATCACAAGAAGAAACAAAAGCATAAGTATCTTTAAAAATGGTGGGCCAATAAAAACCTGATTGGAGCACTTTAGCTACCGTTTTGTTCACTCCATGGTGCCCACCAACCTCTAATGAATGGCAGTGTCTTAGGATCGACTCTATCTCTTCCTCAGGTACACATCTCCTAATCATTTGATCACTACAATGCTTGTAGAGAAAAGGTTCTTCCCAATAGTAGTGCTTGACCTCCGAAAAGAATTTCTTCCTTTGTTGGTATGTAAAATCTGGATTGATCACATTGCTTACCAAGTAGTTTACATAATCTGCATACCAAGGAACTTGTGTTAGAGTTACAACAAAGAGTTGTTCATCCGGGAATACCTCATTTATTGGAGAAAGTGGGGCTCCCTCTTCGATTGTGTGCTCAAGTCTAGAGAGATGATCGGCTACTTGATTCTCGGTTCCCTTTTTGTCTTTGATCTCCAAATCAAATTCTTGTAGGAGTAAAATCCACCGAAGTAACCTTGGTTTAGCTTCCTTTTTAGCTAACAAGTATTTAAGAGCAGAATGATCAGTATAAACAATTACTTTTGACCCAATTAAATATGATCTAAATTTATCAAAAGCAAAGACCACAGCTAACAATTCTTTTTCCGTAGTAGCATAATTTAATTGGGCATCTGTCAAGGTACGACTTGCATAGTAGATAACATGGAGAATCTTGTTCTTCCTTTGTCCAAGCATAGCTCCTATTGCGTAATCACTTGCATCACACATCAATTCAAATGGAAGTGCCCAATCCGGTGCACATATTATTGGGGCTGAACTTAACTTCTTCTTCAAAAGTTCAAATGCCTGCAAACAATCATTGGAAAAGTTAAATGGAGTATCTTTGACCAAAAGAGAACAAAGGGGTTTAACAATCTTAGAAAAATCTTGAATAAAACGACGATAAAACCCCGCATGTCCCAAGAAACTTCTCACGCCCTTGACCGTGCTAGGTGGAGGTAATTTTTCGATGACCTCTACTTTGGCTCGATCTACCTCAATGCCCTTTGAAGAAACTTTATGCCCAAGTACAATTCCTTCCTGCACCATAAAATGACATTTTTCCCAATTAAGAACAAGGTTAGTTTCTTCACATCTTTGTAGAACTAAAGATAGATTATTTAAACAATTATCAAATGAAGAACCAAAGACAGAAAAATCATCCATAAAAATCTCAATAAACTTTTCCACCATATCCGAAAAAATGGCCATCATGCATCGTTGAAATGTGGCCGGAGCATTGCATAAACCAAAGGGCATCCTTCGATAGGCAAATGTTCCATACGGGCAAGTGAAAGTGGTCTTTTCTTGATCTTCCGGTGAAATTTGAATTTGATTGTATCCCGAGTATCCATCTAGGAAACAATAATAAGCATGACCGGCGAGCCGTTCCAACATTTGATCAATGAAAGGAAGTGGAAAGTGATCTTTTCGTGTGGCATCATTGAGCTTGCGGTAGTCTATGCACACTCTCCAACCTGTGACCGTTCTTGTTGGGATGAGTTCATTATTTTCATTCTCTACCACTGTCACTCCTCCCTTCTTGGGTACTACTTGCACCGGACTTACCCATGAGCTATCAGAAATAGGGTAAATAATTCCGGCATCCAACAATTTGAGCACTTCCTTTTTTACAACTTCTTGCAAGTTAGGATTAAGTCTCCTTTGTGGCTGCACCGTAGGCTTATAATTGTCTTCCATTAAAATCTTGTGCATACAAAGCGAAGGGCTCATTCCCTTAATGTCAGCTATAGTCCATCCCAAAGCTTGCTTGTGAGCTCTCAAAACTCGAAGTAACTTCTCTTCTTCAAGACCTGTCAAAGATGAAGAAATTATTACGGGTAAAGAAGAATCATGTAAATAAACATATTTGAGATGAGAAGGAAGAGTTTTGAGTTCTAAAGAAGGGGCCTCAATAATGGATGGCTTTTGTGGAGTAGTGTTTTCGCCCAATGTTATGTTTTCCGACTTCCCTTTAGGCAAGTAAGGTGGAGATGCTTCCAAGTAGTGTGCACAATTGCTTATCTTGGGATTCTCAGAATTGGAAGTGCCGGATTGAACAAGACATGCCTCAAGTGGTTCCTTAGGATAAATCTCTTCAAAGATTTCTACCACAAGTTCATCAATCACATCTATGTTGAAGCATGTATCGGTTGTTGACGGATATTTCATTGCTTCAAACACATTGAATGTAACTTGTTCATCTTGCACCCGTAGTATTAGTTTTCCTTGTTGCACATCTATGAGAGTTCTTCCCGTGGCTAAGAATGGTCGACCAAGAATAAGTGGGGTTTCTCTATCTTCCTCCATATCTAAAACAATAAAATCTGCAGGGAAAATAAACTTATCAACTTTAACAAGAACATCCTCTACTATGCCTCTTGGTCGTTTAATGGATCGGTCCGCCAATTGAAGTGAAACGGTAGTGGTCTTGACCTCTCCTATCCCCAATTGCCTGAAAATAGAAAAGGGCATCAAATTTATGCTAGCACCTAAATCACACAAAGCTTTTTCAAAATAAGAGTTTCCAATGGTGCAAGGAATAGTAAAACTCCCTGGATCTTTAAGCTTTGGTGGTAACTTATTTTGCAAAATGGCGGTGCACTCTTCAGTTAACATCACGGTCTCATACTCTCCTAATTTCCTCTTATTTGATAGAATCTCCTTCATGAACTTCACATAGCTAGGCATTTGCTCCAAGGCATCTGCAAAAGGAATGTTAATATGTAACTTTTTAAAAACATCAAGGAACTTAGAAAATTGTTTATCTAGCTTATTTTTCTGAAGTCTTTGAGGAAAAGGTATAGGAGGAACATAAGAAGAAGTAAGAGAAGAAGACTCGGGAGGATTTCCCAAGTTTTTCACTGTTGCGCTCGGAGCAGGGGTGGGTGATGCGACTCTCACTGTCATCTCCTCTTTTCCAGAATTTTTCTCTTGCTCTTCTAAATTAAGCTCCCTTCCACTTCTTAAAGAAATGGCCTTCACTTGCTCTTTCGGGTTGTTTTCCGTGGTGCTTGGAAGTGATCCTTGAGGCCTTTCAGACATTAATGTTGCCAATTGACCAAGTGACCTTTCAATGCTCCGCATAGTATTCTCATTGTTCTTTAGAGCAATGTCATGATCTTGAAATTTAGCATCCACCTTGGCCATAAATTGTGCCATTACCTCCTCCTATTCGGCTTCTTCTCTTGTTGTTGATTTTGAAAACCTGGTGGAGGCTTGAGAACATTCTGGGAGTTGCTCCATGAGAAATTTGGGTGGTTTCGCCATCCTGGATTGTAAGTGTTGGAATAAGGATTGCTTTGTCGTTGGTAATTCGACACAAAGTTTGCTTGCTCTGAACTATTGTTGGCGAATGGATTTCCCACTTGACAATCTACTCCCATATGATTTCCTGCACAAAATTCACAAATTGCATTAGTAGATTGAATGGAACTCACATTGACATTGTCTAATTTCTTAGATAAAGCTGCAACTTGAGCAGCTAAAGCAGAGAAAGAATAAATTTCATGAACTCCCTGAGTTCTTTTTGGTGTCACTCAATCCACTGGCCATTGATAATTGTTGGTTGCCATCTCCTCCACCAACTCATATGCATCTTCTGGTGATTTCTTCATCAAAGTCCCTCCCGCTGCTGCATCAATCATTGTACGTGTTGTAGGTTGCAAACCATTGTAGAAGGTTTGCACTTGAATCCACACAGGAAGTCCATGATGTGGGCACTTTCTAAGCAATTCTTTATACCTCTCCCAAGCTTCATAAAGTGATTCCATATCAAATTGGACAAAAGTAGTGATATCGTTTCTCATCTTCACAGTTTTGGCTGGGGGAAAGAACTTTGCTAGAAACTTTTTAGCCAAATCATCCCATGTAGTTATGGTTAACGGTGGAAGTGAGTTTAACCATGCCTTTGCCTTGTCTCGGAGGGAGAATGGAAAGAGTCTCAATCTAATAGCATCATCAGAAACTCCATTATGTTTAAAAGTATCACATAACTCCAGAAAATTAGCTATGTGAGCATTTGGATCATCATGTGGCATGCCACTGAATTGCACCGTTGAAGCCACCATTTGAAGAATAGCTGGCTTTATCTCAAAGTTATTGGCTTGAATGGCAGGCCGTCTAATGCTAGAAGTAGCTCCAGTGACCAAAGGGACAGCATAATCTCCCAAAGTCCTGTTTCCAAGTTGATCTTCCATTGTTTCGTTCTCGGTTGTGGAATCCTCCTTCTCCTTATTCAAACGACGAAGGGTCCGTTCAATTTCAGGGTCAAAAGGTACCAAATCCAAGCTTCGAGTACGTCTCATGCACAACTCTTAAAACCTAAAAAGAAAACTAAAAGCAAAAATCACAATCAAGACTTAGAAGAAAAAAGAAAAGAAAAGAAAAAATCAAATTAACATAGAACTAGTTGGCATCAAAAGTAATAGAAAATAAATAGTCCCCGGCAACGGCGCCAAAAACTTGTTGTTGATTTTGCAAGTGCACAAAATCGTACCAAGTAATATAATGATAAGAAAGATGTCGAACCCACGAGGACTATTTATCTATTAACTATTGAAATTGTTCTAATTCTAAGTTATTTGAAAATCAAGAAAAGTGGTGGATTTTGAATTTGAAAAACAGCAACAAATTAAAATAAATCAACAAATGAAGAATTGACCAAACACATGAAAAGAAGAAGATTTCACTCAAGAAGAAAACACTAAGGCATCCGACTCACCTAACCAATCCAATTCCAAATCCTAACCATACAATCAATCAATTATCATCCAAATTAACGGCGAAATATTCTAACTTATCTAAGACCCTCTCTCGAGTAGAATTAGAATTACTCAACATACAATAACCCGTGATATGTCTATGAGAATTTAAAAGCATCTGAGCACATTAAGATTAATAATATTTCACATAGAAGCCGCACAAATCATGTTGGCACATTCTTGTCTTTCGTTCAATTCATGGCATACATCATATGAAGCTAAAATACATGCATCATCTCTCAAATTAACATGCACAACAAATCATTCAACTACTGGCCAAATAATTGAAAGCATTAAACTCAATGATGTATACTCAAAATGAATGATAAAATTATGATCACATAGAACTAAGATTCGGGATTGTCATGGAGAGGTTACATCATAGCCTTAGCAATAAAAACTAGTTCATAATAGAATCAAAACAAACCCTAATAATTGTGAAATTCATAATGAAATTATACAAAGAAAAGATGAAAGATTTAAGAAGGAAACTCTATGTAGATCGAGAATCTCTATTGTTGATGGACTCCAATTCTGCAGATTTTCGACCTCCTGCTTCAAGCGCCGTTTCCTCTCTGAAGAAGTCTATTTTTCACTTCCCCTTAAATATGAAAGTTGTAGGGTCTTATCTCTTCTTTCCGTGGATACCAATTTTTCCCTTATTGGAGTTTTCTACAAGAAGTTATGCTCCAAATACTAAAGGGTATTCCAGGAATTCGGCAGTTTTACGACTTTTGACTTGCTGCGCCCTTTCCGCCTTCTAGATGTTCGTTTTCGGCAAAGGCTTTAACACAAATGTTCTAGGGTTTGCTCTTGGCTTTCTGTAGATTTACCCTTATTGGACTTGTCTAGAAAAAGTTATCCCCCAAATACCGAAGGGTACTTCAGGGATTTCGAGAAATGAACGTTTCCTATTCTCTTGATGACTCCTTCAATTTATTTATTCCTAAGCAAAAATAAATAAAACAAATAAAAACTCTAATAAATAAGAAAATTAAATACAAACCAGCATAAAATTAAGAGTAAAAGTATGACAAAACTTGTATAGAAATTAAACACATCATATGCCCTACCCCGGGCATTTTAGTGCACTACTTATTTTTACCACTTTGCCCTTGCTGAGTAGAAAGCCAAGTGAGGGCAAAGTGGAAAAGTTAAGAGGTAGAAGTTTTTTCCGCGCGGGCTTCCCTTGGACCAACAATGACCGAATGGTATGTATGCCCCGACTCCGGGCTATTCGGAGCACCTCTTCTTTTTACCACTTGGCCCTTGCTTTGTTGAAAGCCAAGTGAGAGAAAAGTGGCAAAGTTAAGAGGTTGGAGTTTTTTGCTCGCGGGCTTCCCGTGGTACAACAATGACCTAATGGTATGTATGGCCTGACCACTGGCAATTCGGAGCAGCTCTTATTTTTACCACTTTGTCCTTCACTTATTTGAAAGCCAGGTGGGGGCAAAGTAGCAAAATTAAGAGGTGAGAGTTTTTTGCTCACGGGCTTCACATGGAACTACAATGACCTTATGGATTGTATGCCTCGACCCCGGGCAAGTCAGAGCATCTCTTATTTTTACCACTTTGCCCTTTATTAGTAGAAAGCCAAGTGAGGCCAAAGTGGCAAAGTTAAGAGGTTGGAGTTTCTTGCTCGTGGGCTTCCCAGGGAACTAGAATGACCTTATGGTATGTTTGCCCCGACCCCGGGCAAGTCGGAGCATCTCTTACTTTTACCACTTTGCCCTTTACTTAGTAGAAAGCCAAGTGAGGGCAAAATGGTACTACAATGACCTTATGGTATGTATGCCCTGAACTTATTTTTACCACTTTGCCCTTTACTTAGTAGAAAGCCAAGTGAGGGCAAAGTGGCAAAGTTAAGAGGTCGAAGTATTTTGCTCGTGGGCTTCACTTAGTACCACAATGACCTTATGTTATGTATGCCCTACCCCGGGCATTTTAGTGCACTACTTATTTTTACCACTTTGCCCATGCTGAGTAGAAAGCCAAGTGAGGGCAAAGTGAAAAGTTAAGAGGTAGAAGTTTTTTCCGCGCGGGCTTCCCTTGGTCCAACAATGACCGAATGGTATGTATGCCCCGACTCCTGGCTATTCGTAGCACCTCTTCTTTTTACCACTTGGCCCTTGCTTTGTTGAAAGCCAAGTGAGAGAAAAGTGGCAAAGTTAAGAGGTTGGAGTTTTTTGCTCGCGGGCTTCCCGTGGTACAACAATGACCTAATGGTATGTATGGCCTGACCACGGGCAATTCGGAGCAGCTCTTATTTTTACCACTTTGTCCTTCACTTATTTGAAAGCCAGGTGGGGGCAAAGTAGCAAAATTAAGAGGTGAGAGTTTTTTGCTCACGGGCTTCACATGGAACTACAATGACCTTATGGATTGTATGCCCCGACCCCGGGCAAGTCAGAGCATCTCTTATTTTTACCACTTTGCCCTTTACTTAGTAGAAAGCCAAGTGAGGCCAAAGTGGCAAAGTTAAGAGGTTGGAGTTTCTTGCTCATGGGCTTCCCAGGGAACTAGAATGACCTTATGGTATGTTTGCCCTGACCCCGGGCAAGTCGGAGCATCTCTTACTTTTACCACTTTGCCCTTTACTTAGTAGAAAGCCAAGTGAGGGCAAAATGGTACTACAATGACCTTATGGTATGTATGCCCTGAACCCGGGCTATTCGGAGCACCTCTTATTTTTACCACTTTGCCCTTTACTTAGTAGAAAGCCAAGTGAGGGCAAAGTGGCAAAGTTAAGAGGTCGGAGTATTTTGCTCGTGGGCTTCACTTGGTACCACAATGACCTTATATAATGTATGCCCTACCCCGGGCATTTTAGTGCACTACTTATTTTTACCACTTTTCCCTTGCTGAGTAGAAAGCCAAGTGAGGGCAAAGTGGAAAAGTTAAGAGGTAGAAGTTTTTTCCGCGCAGGCTTCCCTTGGTCCAACAATGACCGAATGGTATGTATGCCCCGACTCCGGGCTATTCGTAGCACCTCTTCTTTTTACCACTTGTCCCTTGCTTTGTTGAAAGCCAAGTGAGAGAAAAGTGGCAAAGTTAAGAGGTTGGAGTTTCTTGCTCGTGGGCTTCCCAGGGAACTAGAATGACCTTATGGTATGTTTGCCCCGACCCCGGGCAAGTCGGAGCATCTCTTACTTTTACCACTTTGCCCTTTACTTAGTAGAAAGCCATGTGAGGGCAAAATGGTACTACAATGACCTTATGGTATGTATGCCCTGAACTTATTTTTACCACTTTGCCCTTTACTTAGTAGAAAGCCAAGTGAGGGCAAAGTGGCAAAGTTAAGAGGTCGGAGTATTTTGCTCGTGGGCTTCACTTGGTACGACAATGACCTTATGTTATGTATGCCCTACCCCGGGCATTTTAGTGCACTACTTATTTTTACCACTTTGCCCTTGCTGAGTAGAAAGCCAAGTGAGGGCAAAGTGGAAAAGTTAAGAGGTAGAAGTTTTTTCCGCGCGGGCTTCCCTTGGTCCAACAATGACCGAATGGTATGTATGCCCCGACTCCGGGCTATTCGTAGCACCTCTTCTTTTTACCACTTGGCCCTTGCTTTGTTGAAAGCCAAGTGAGAGAAAAGTGCAAAGTTAAGAGGTTGGAGTTTTTTGCTCGCGGGCTTCCCGTGGTACAACAATGACCTAATGGTATGTATGGCCTGACCACTGGCAATTCGGAGCAGCTCTTATTTTTACCACTTTGTCCTTCACTTATTTGAAAGCCAGGTGGGGGCAAAGTAGCAAAATTAAGAGGTGAGAGTTTTTTGCTCACGGGCTTCACATGGAACTACAATGACCTTATGGATTGTATGCCTCGACCCCGGGCAAGTCAGAGCATCTCTTATTTTTACCACTTTGCCCTTTATTAGTAGAAAGCCAAGTGAGGCCAAAGTGGCAAAGTTAAGAGGTTGGAGTTTCTTGCTCGCGGGCTTCCCAGGGAACTAGAATGACCTTATGGTATGTTTGCCCCGACCCCGGGCAAGTCGGAGCATCTCTTACTTTTACCACTTTGCCCATTACTTAGTAGAAAGCCAAGTGAGGCAAAATGGTACTACAATGACCTTATGGTATGTATGCCCTGAACCCGGGCTATTCGGAGCACCTCTTATCTTTACCACTTTGCCCTTTACTTAGTAGAAAGCCAAGTGAGGGCAAAGTGGCAAAGTTAAGAGGTCAGAGTATTTTGCTCGTGGGCTTCACTTGGTACCACAATGACCTTATGTAATGTATGCCCTACCCCGGGCATTTAGTGCACTACTTATTTTTTCCCACTTTTCCTTGCTGAGTAAGAAAGCCAAGTGAGGGCAAAGTGGAAAAGTTAAGAAGTAGAAGTTTTTTTCCGCGCGGCTTCCCTTGGTCCAACAATGACCGAATGGTATGTATGCCCCGACTCCGGGCTATTCGGAGCACCTCTTCTTTTTACCACTTGGCCCTTGCTTTGTTTGAAAGCCAAGTGAGAGAAAAGTGGCAAAGTTAAGAGGGTTGGAGAGTTTTTTGCTCGCGGGGCTTCCCGTGGTACAACAATGACCTAATGGTATGTATGGCCTGACCACTGGCAATTCGGAGCAGCTCTTATTTTTACCACTTTGTCCTTTACTTATTTGGAAGCCAGTGGGGCAAAGTAGCAAAATTAAGGTGAGAGTTTTTTGCTCACGATGAGCTTCACATGGAACTACAATGACCTTATGGATTGTATGCCCGACCGACCCCGGCAAGTCAGAGCATCTCTTATTTTTACCACTTTGCCCTTTACTTAGTAGAAAGCCAAGTGAGGCCAAAGTGGCAAAGTTAAGAGGTTTGAGATTCTTGCTCGTGGGCTTCCCAAGGAACTACAATGACCTTATGGTATGTATGCCCCGACCCCGGGCAAGTCGGAGCATCTCTTACTTTTACCACTTTGCCCTTTACTTAGTAGAAGCCAAGTGAGGCCAAAGTGGCAAAGTTAAGAGGTCGGAGTATTTTGCTCGTGGGCTTCACTTGGTACCACAATGACCTTATGGTATGTATGCCCCAACCCCGGGCAATTCGGAGCACCTCTTATTTTTACCACTTTGCCCTTGCTTAGTAGAAAGGCAAGTGAGGGCAAAGTGGCAAAGTTAAGAGGTTGGAGTTTTTTGCTCGCGGGCTTCCCATGGTAGTACAATGACCATATGGTATGTAGGCCCCGACCCCGGGCAATTCGGAGCACCTCTTATTTTTACCACTTTGCCCTTGCTTTGTTGAAAGCATAGGGAGGGCAAAGTGGCAAAGTTAAGAGGTTGGAATTTTTTGCTCGCGGCCTTCCCATGGTACTATAATGACCTTATGGTATGTATGCCCCGACCCCGAGCAATTCGGAGCACCTCTTATTTTTACCACTTTGCCCTTTGTTAGTAGGAAGCCAAGTGAGGGCAAAGTGGCAAAGTTAAGAGGTTGGAGTTTTTTGCTCGAGGGCTTCCCATGGTACTACAATGACCTTATGGTATGTAGGCCCCGACCCCGGGCAATTCGGAGCACCTCTTTTTTTTACCACTTTGCCCTTGCTTTGATGAAAGCATTGGGAGGGCAAAGTGGCAAAGTTAAGAGGTTGGAGTTTTTTGCTCGCGGGCTTCCCATGGTACAACAATGACCTTATGCTATGTATGCCCCGACCCCGGGCAATTCGGAGCACCTCTTATTTTTACCACTTTGCCCTTGCTTTGTTGAAAGCATAGGGAGGGCAAAGTGGCAAAGTTAAGAGGTTGGAATTTTTTGCTCGCAGCCTTCCCATGGTACTATAATGACCTTATGGTATGTATGCCCCGACCCCGGGCAATTCGGAGCACCTCTTATTTTTACCACTTTGCCCTTTGTTAGTAGGAAGCCAAGTGAGGGCAAAGTGGCAAAGTTAAGAGGTTGGAGTTTTTTGCTCGAGGGCTTCCCATGGTACTACAATGACCTTATGGTATGTAGGCCCCGACCCCGGGCAATTCGGAGCACCTCTTTTTTTTACCACTTTGCCCTTGCTTTGATGAAAGCATTGGGAGGGCAAAGTGGCAAAGTTAAGAGGTTGGAGTTTTTTGCTCGCGGGCTTCCCATGGTACTACACTGACCTTATGCTATGTATGCCCCGACCCCGGCAATTCGGAGCACACTCTTATTATTTTACCACTTTGCCCTTGCTTAGTAGAAAGCCAAGTGAGGACAAAGTGGCAAAGTTAAGAGGTTGGAGTTTTTTGCTCGCGGGCTTCCCATGGTAGTACAATGACCTTATGGTATGTAGG
>JARVXP010000446.1:0-16912 GCA_029856935.1 Cyclocarya paliurus
GGTATGTATGCCCCCGACCCCGGGCAATTCGGAGCACCTCTTATTATTACCACTTCGCCCTAATAAAGGGCGAAGGCGTGCCATCTTTGAACCAGGAGATTGGGTTTGGGTTCACATGCGCAAAGAAAGATTCCCCGCCCATAGAAGGACCAAGCTGCATCCTCGAGGAGATGGACCTTTCCAAATTCTGAGAAAATTAATGACAATGCATATAAAGTGGACCTTCCAGGTGAGTATAATGTTTCAGCTACGTTCAATGTTCTGATCTTTCTCCTTTTGATGTAGGTGATGATTCGAGGTCGAATCCTTTTGAGGAGAGGGGAATGATGGGAACCAAGGTGGCCTAGTTTTCTAGATCATTTGCAAGTTCCAGATGGACAATTACAAGATCAAGAGCCAAGAAGATTAAGGAAGCAATGCAAGGATTGGTCCAATCCACTTGGAATGAAGCTAGCAAGAGCCCAACATTCAATATGGGCTTGAAAGAAGGAGAACCAGTTATGATCCATTTGATTCAAGCAGTGGAAGACAAGACATAGAGATAGGCCCTATTGTTATTAGAAGCTTTTAATTTAGTTAAAAGATTTATTTCATTTAGAATAAGTGGGCTAGATGATACTTGGCCCACATATGTCTTATTTATTATGAATTAGGGTTTTTGGAAGGCCTTGTACTTTGGCCAAGGGCTTATTGGAAAAGTTACATTTTAGAAACTAGGGTTTCAAGAGTTACTGTAGCTCGGCACTGTTCACGTCCGAATCACTGTAGCGCCGTATAGTAGCCGCGGGTACTGTTCATCCGAGGGTAGTTTTGGAAGTAGGGTTTATTTTGGGTTAGGGTTTCAATAGGGTTTTGGTTAAAACACTCATTGTAGCCTCATTTGAAAGATTAGACAATTTTGAATGTTATTTGTGAGTGAGTTTGCTCCTCTTGTTCTTCATTGAACTTTTGAACTTATCAAAGGCAAATCACAACCTTTGTGGCGTTCCTCCTTGTAATCTGGGATCTTGAGACGGGTTATTCATCGGGTCTAGATTTTAATATAATCTAGGTTCTTGAAACGAGTTTTCATCGGGTCTAGATTCTCCATCCATTGACTTGATTTTGGCTTTCTTGGGTGCGTTTTCAAATTGATTGTGGGTTCAAGGGATTCCCTTCCTACGGGTTCATATCACCGGGCAATTCGGATCACCTCTTGTTTTTACCCCTTTGCCTTTGCTTTCTAGAAAGCCAAGTGAGGGCAAAGTGGCAAAGTTAAGAGGTTGGAGTTTTTTGCTCGAGTGCTTCCCAAGGTACTACAATGACCTTAAGGTATGTACGCCCCGACCCCGGGCAATTCGGAGCACCTCTTATTTTTACCACTTTGCCCTTACTTTGTAGAAAGCCATGTGAGGGCAAAGTGGCAAAGTTAAGGGGTAGGAGGTTTTTGCTCGCGGGCTTCCCATGGTATTACAATGACCTTATGGGATGTGTACCCCGACCCCGGGCAAATCGGAGCACCTCTTATTTTTATCACTTTGCCCATGCTTTGGTAAAAGCCAAGTGAGGGCAAAGTGGCAAAGTTAAGAGGTTGGAGTTTTTTGCTCGAGTGCTTCCCAAGGTACTACAATGACCTTATGGTATGTATGCCCCGTCCCCGGGAATTTCGGAGCACCTCTTATTTTTACCACTTTCCCCTTGCTTTGTAGAGAGCCAAGTGAGGGCAAAGTGGCAAAGTTAAGGGGTAGGAGGTTTTTGCTCGCGGGCTTCCCATGGTACTACAATGACCTTATGGGACGTATACCCCGACCCCGGGCAAATCGGAGCACCTCTTATTTTTACCACTTTGCCCTTGCTTTGGTAAAAGCCAAGTGAGGGCAAAGTGGCAAAGTTAAGAGGTTTGAGTTTTTTGCTCAAGTGCTTCCCAAGGTACTACAATGACCATATGGTATGTACGCCCCGTCCCCGGGCAATTCGGAGCACCTCTTATTTTTACCACCTTCCCCTTGCTTTGTAGAGAGCCAAGTGAGGGCAAAGTGGCAAAGTTAAGGGTAGGAGGTTTTTGCTCGCGGGCTTCCCATGGTACTACAATGACCTTATGGTATGTATGCCCCGTCCCCGGGCATTTCGGAGAACCTCTTATTTTTACCACTTTCCCCTTGCTTTGTAGAGCGCCAAGTGAGGGCAAAGTGGCAAAGTTAAGGGGTAGGAGGTTTTTGCTCGCGGGCTTCCCATGGTACTACAATGACCTTATGGATGTATACCCCGACCCCGGGCAAATCGGAGCACCTCTTATTTTTACCACTTTACCCCTGCTTTGGTAAAAGCCAAGTGAGGGCAAAGTGGCAAAGTTAAGAGGTTGGAGTTTTTTGCTCGAGTGCTTCCCAAGGTACTACAATGACCTTATGGTATGTATGCCCCGTCCCCGGGCAAATCGGAGCACCTCTTATTTTTACCACTTTGCCCTTGCTTTGGTAAAAGCCAAGTGAGGCCAAAGTGGCAAAGTTAAGAGGTTGGAGTTTTTTGCTCGAGTGCTTCCCAAGGTACAACAATGACCTTATGGTATGTATGCCCCGACCCCGGCAATTCGGAGCAACTCTTATTTTTACCACTTTGCCCTTGCTTTGTAGAGAGCCAAGTGAGGGCAAAGTGGCAAAGTTAAGAGGTTGGAGTTTTTTGCTCGAGTGCTTCCCAAGGTACAACAATGACCTTATGGTATGTATGCCCCGACCCCGGGCAATTCGGAGCAACTCTTATTTTTACCACTTTGCCCTTGCTTTGTAGAGAGCCAAGTGAGGGCAAAGTGGCAAAGTTAAGGGGTAGGAGGTTTTTGCTCGCGGGCTTCCCACGGTACTACAATGACCTTATGGGATGTATACCCCGACCCCGGGCAAATCGGAGCACCTCTTATTTTTACCACTTTGCCCTTGCTTTGGTAAAAGCCAAGTGAGGGCAAAGTGGCAAAGTTAAGAGGTTGGAGTTTTTTGCTCGAGTGCTTCCCAAGGTACTACAATGACCTTATGGTATGTATTCCGTCCCCTGGCAATTCGGAGCATCTCTTATTTTTACCACTTTGCCCTTGCTTTAGTAAAAGCCAAGTGAGGCCAAAGTGGCAAAGTTAAGAGGTTGGAGTTTTTTGCTCGAGTGCTTCCCAAGGTACAACAATGACCTTATGGTATGTATGCCCCGACCCCGGACAATTCGGAGCACCTCTTATTTTTACCACTTTGCCCTTGCTTTGTAGAGAGCCAAGTGAGGGCAAAGTGGCAAAGTTAAGGGATAGGAGGTTTTTGCTCGCGGGCTTCCCATGGTACTACAATGACCTTATGGGATGTATGCCCCGTCCCCGGGCAATTCGGAGCACCTCTTATTTTTGCCACTTTGCCCTTGCTTTGGTAAAAGCCAAGTGAGGGCAAAGTGGCAAAGTTAAGAGGTTGGAGTTTTTTGCTCGAGTGCTTCCCAAGGTACAACAATGACCTTATGGTATGTATGCCCCGACCCCGGGCAATTCGGAGCAACTCTTATTTTTACCACTTTGCCCTTGCTTTGTAGAGAGCCAAGTGAGGGCAAAGTGGCAAGGTTAAGAGGTTGGAGTTTATTGCTCGAGGGCTTCCCAAGGTACTACAATGACCTTATGGTATGTATGCCCCGACCCCGGGCAATTCGGAGCACCTCTTATTTTTACCACTTTCCCCTTGCTTTGTAAAGAGCCAAGTGAGGGCAAAGTGGCAAAGTTAGGAGGTTGGAGTTTTTTGCTCGAGTGCTTCCCATGGTACTACAATGACCTTATGGGATGTATACCCCGACCCCGGGCAAAACGGAGCACCTCTTTTTTTTACCACTTTGCCCTTGCTTTGGTAAAAGCCAAGTGAGGGCAAAGTGGCAAAGTTAAGAGGTTGGATTTTTTTGCTCGAGTGCTTCCCAAGGTACTACAATGACCTTATGGTATGTATGCCCCGTCCCCAGTGAATTCGGAGCACCTCTTATTTTTACCACTTTGCCCTTGCTTTGGTAAAAGCCAAGTGAGGCCAAAGTGGCAAAGTTAAGAGGTTGGAGTTTTTTGCTCGAGTGCTTCCCATGGTACTACAATGACCTTATGGGATGTATACCCCGACCCCGGGCAAATCGGAGCAAGTCTTATTTTTACGACTTTGACCTTGCTGTGATAAAAGCCAAGTGAGGGTAAAGTGGCAAAGTTAAGAGGTTGGAGTTTTTTGCTCGAGTGCTTCCCAAGGTACTACAATGACCTTATGGTATGTATGCCCCGTCCCCGGGCAATTCGGAGCACCTCTTATTTTTACCACTTTGCCCTTGCTTTGGTAAAAGCCAAGTGAGGCCAAAGTGGCAAAGTTAAGAGGTTGGAGTTTTTTGCTCGAGTGCTTCCCAAGGTACAACAATGACCTTATGGTATGTATGCCCCGACCTCGGGCAATTCGGAGCACCTCTTATTTTTACCACTTTGCCCTTGCTGTGGTAAAAGCCAAGTGAGGGCAAAGTGGCAAATTTAAGAGGTTGGATTTTTTTGCTCGAGTGCTTCCCAAGTGACTACAATGACCTTATGGTATGTATGTCCCCGTCCCCGGGCAATTCGGAGCACCTCTTATTTTTACCACTTTGCCATTGCTTTGGTAAAAGCCAAGTGAGGCCAAAGGGGCAAAGTTAAGAGGTTGGAGTTTTTTGCTCGAGTGCTTCCCAAGGCACAACAATGACCTTATGGTATTTATGCCCCGACCCCGGGCAATTCGGAGCACCTCTTATTTTTACCACTTTGCCCTTGCTGTGGTAAAAGCCAAGTGAGGGCAAAGTGGCAAAGTTAAGGGGTAGGAGGTTTTTGCTCACGGGCTTCCCATGGTACTACAATGACCTTATGGGATGTATACCCCGACCCCGGGCAAATCGGAGCACCTCTTATTTTTACCACTTTGCCCTTGCTTTGGTAAAAGTCAAGTGAGGGCAAAGTGGCAAAGTTAAGAGGTTGGAGTTTTTTGCTCGAGTGCTTCCCAAGGTACTACAATGACCTTACGGTATGTATGCCCCGTCCCCGGGCAATTCGGAGCACCTCTTATTTTTTGCACTTTCCCCTTGCTTTGTAGAGAGCCAAGTGAGGGCAAAGTGGCAAAGTTAAGGGGTAGGAGGTTTTTGCTCGCGGGCTACCCATGGTTCTAGAATGACCTTATGGGATGTATACCCCGACCCCGGGCAAATCGGAGCAAGTCTTATTTTTACCACTTTGACCTTGCTGTTAGGGCTGAGTAGAAATCTGAAAATCCGACTCCGAATCCGGCTCCGCTCCGGCTCCGTTCCGGTTCCGCTCCGACTCTGAAAAGTCGGAGTCGGAGTCGGAGTTTTTTCCTCCTTGGAAGTCGGAGTCGGAGTCGGAGTCGGATTCTCTGGTGAACCGACTCCGCTCCGCTTCGACTCCGACTCCGACAGTCTGCCCCGATTCCGACTCCGACTCCGCCTCCGACTTGGACTCCGACTCCGCCTCCGATTTGGTCCTCCGACTCCGCCTTCGATTTTATACATATTTTGAAAAAATATATGTGTTTTTTTATATATTAATCATTTAAATTTTATACAACTATATCTTATATAGTTAGTTAAACTCAATAATATACTAGTTAAATAATATATTTATACTATAAGATATATAGACTAAATTGACTAATAATATAGTTAAGTATATGACTATATATAAATATCATACTATTAAAAATATTACATTTTTTTACCTAAAAAAGTCTCAACATATTCATTTTAATAAATATATTAGTAAAATTAATATACAATAGTATATTAATTACATTTATATTAGTTAACTAATATAACTAATACTATAACTATTAGTATAACCAATATCACTATGAGTCATTGAGTGAGTTAACTAATACTAATATAGACTATATAGTTATACTAAATAACTATAACTTATACTAATATATAATATAGTTATAATAAATCACTATAATATAGTATAACTAATATAACTAATACTATAACTATTAGTATAACCAATATCACTATGAGTGAGTTAACTAATACTAATATAGACTATGATTATAATAACTATATATAGTATTAATATCATTATATCACTATTGTATTAGTGATAATACTATATTATCACTAACATATAGTAATCGTACTATACCAATAGTAGGGGTGTAATACTAAAAGTTTATAACTAAGACTAATATAGAGTTTATAACTAATACTAATATATAACTATACTAATAGTCTAATATTAACACTATTATATAGTCTAATATATTATTTAGCTATACTAATATATAAGTCTATAACTATTTAGTCTATACTAATAGTTTAATATAGACTATAGTTATCGTTATACTAATATAGTTATACTAAATCACTATAACTAATACTAATATGACTATACAAATAGGCTAATATTAATACTATTAGATTATAGTATATTAAATGTATTACAAATATATATCAATATATATATATTATATAGTCTAATATATTAGACTATAGTATATTAAATATATTACAAATATATATATATATATATATAGTTATACTAAATCACTATAGTCTATTAAATGTATTACAAATATATATAAATTATAATTATCAATTTCCCAAACCATCAAAAAACTTTTTGATTATCATTTAAAAAAAACACATTGAAAATAATCAAAAATATTTAGTTACCATTTAATTATCATTTAAAAAACATATTGAAAAACATATACCAAGTACCAAACGGCGCCGTTTCCTACATTACTAAAACCCTAAAGCCTAAATCGTTCTAAGTTTCGAATATCCGGATTCCGTAGAGCTATTACCATCTCATCTACCTCTCGCGAGTCCCGACTCCCACTGAGCTCACAGCCTCACTCTCTCGTCTCCCACTGCTCGGCGTGCTCGCTACCAGGTCGAAAGGTCCCAGTCTGTCGTCTCTCACTCTCCCGTCTGTCACTCTCTCCGTCTCTCGTCTCTCAACTCTCTCGGCCTCAGTCTCTCTGTCGAAACAGGACCTTCGAAGGTAAGTTTTTTTTTTTTTTTTTGAAATTACATACTAGTATTTTTGTGATTGGGTTTTGTGATATTAGGGTTTTTGTGATTGGGTTTTGTGATTTTGGGATTTTTGTGATTAGGTTTTCAGTTTTGTGATATTAGGGATTTTAAATCCGAAATTTAGGATATTAGGGTGAATCTGTGATAGATGATATTTTTGAAATCTAGGTTTTCAGTTCTGTGAAATAATTTCGAAATTATGATAGATGATATTTGTGAATCTGTGATATTAGGGTTTTATGAATCCGAAATTTACTTTTGATTGGGTTTTGTGATTTGATTTGTGAAATTGTGTTTTGTGATTGGGTTTGTAAAATTACATTGATAGGGGTTTGTAATTTTTCTGTTTGGTTGCATCTTTGTCCTGTTTAATTTTTTTGTGTAATGTTTTCTCAAATATATTTCTGTTTTAGTGATTGTAAATCAGCCCTAAGAATGTATTAAATGAGTTTGTATTGTGCTTTTGAGGCTATGTTTGGTTGTTTTAGTGACTTAATGTTTTTTTTTTTTTTCTGTTTTTCTGTTTAAAATGAAAACATATTTTCTCAAATATATTTCTGTTTTAGTGATTGTAAATCAGCCCTAAGAATGTATTAAATGAGTTTGTATTGTGCTTTTGAGGCTATGTTTGGTTGTTTTAGTGACTTACTGCTTTTTTTTTTTCTGTTTTTCTGTTTAAAATGAAAATATATTTTCTCAAACATATTTCTGTTTTAGTGATTGTAAATCAGCCCTAAGAATGTATTAAATGAGTTTGTATTGTGCTTTTGAGGCTACTTTAATATCTCAATGTAGAATTAATCACTGGTATGGCCAACTTACTTCGTGAAGATGATTGACAATTTGATAGATTGAGCCTTTGAGATTTGAGTTACTATCCAACATACTAGATGCTTCTTGCTAATTCTATTTACTTAAAGTTGAGTTGTTTTCCTTGCTAATCTTTTCTTTTTCTTTTTCTTTTTTCAGGCACAACTTGAAAGAACATTTGGAAGTTTGTAACATTTGGAAGGAAAACATTTGTTGGGCAGTTAGAATATTGTAATTTGGAAGTTTGTAATTTATTTTATTTTGTTGCATTTGGAAGTTTGTAATTTATTTTATTTTGTTGCATTTGGAAGTTCTAAATTAAATGTTGTTGGGAACATTTAATTTAGTTTCCACTTAGAAAATTTTGAATTTCTTTTGTTGTTAGAATAAAACTTAGAAAATGTTTATTGTAGTAGATATTATTATAATGGGTGTGTGGATGACATGTGTGGTGCATGTGGTGGATGTGGATAAATGTTTCTTTTGTTTATTGTAGTGATTAGTTGGATGTGATAAGTAAATATTTCTTTTGTTTTAGTTGGATGTGGATATGGATGGCAGGTGTTGTGGAATCCGTTTGTTGTAGTGATTGGAATTTGGATGTGGATATGAAAGTGACTTTCTTTTTATTTTCAATTTTTGAATGTAAGTTAGAACTTAGTATGTTACTTGTTTTATTTACTTATATTTTTTGTTATAATCAAAAGTGAATTATTTAGTTTAGATTGCAATTTTGAGAAAATTGAAACTTGAAAGACCATACAAATTATTTTTAATAAAAAGTGGGTCTAATATGATTATAAAAAAGACAAAAAAAAAAGTTTCAAAATCCAACATCGTTCCGACTCCGCTCCGACAAGTCGGAGTCGGAGTCGGAGTTGGAGCGGAGTTCATAGTCTACGGAGTCGGAGTCGGAGGTTGGGCTCTCCGACTCCGAATGGGTCGGTGCTCAGCCCTGCTTGCTGTGGTAAAAGCCAAGTGAGGGCAAAGTGGCAAAGTTAAGAGGTTGGAGTTTTTTGCTCGAGTGCTTCCCAAGGTACTACAATGACCTTATGGTATGTATGCCCCGTCCCGGGCAATTCGGAGCACCTCTTATTTTTACCACTTTGCCCTTGCTTTGGTAAAAGCCAAGTGAGGCCAAAGTGGCAAAGTTAAAAGGTTGGAGTTTTTTGCTCGAGTGCTTCCCAAGGTACAACAATGACCTTATGGTATGTATGCCCCGACCCTAGGCAATTCGGAGCACCTCTTATTTTTACCACTTTGCCCTTGCTTTGTAGAGAGCCAAGTGAGGGCAAAGTGGCAAAGTTAAGGGGTAGGAGGTTTTTGCTCGCGGGCTTCCCATGGTACTACAATGACCTTATGGGATGTATACCCCGACCTCGGGCAAATCGGAGCACCTCTTATTTTTACCACTTTGCCCTTGCTTTGTAGAGAGCCAAGTGAGGGCAAAGTGGCAAAGTTAAGGGGTACGAGGTTTTTGCTCGCTTGCTTCCCATGGTACTACAATGACCTTATGGGATGTATACCCCGACCCCGGGCAAAACGGAGCACCTCTTATTTTTACCACTTTGCCCTTGCTTTGGTAAAAGCCAAGTGAGGGCAAAGTGGCAAAATTAAGAGGTTGAAGTTTTTTGCTCGAGTGCTTCCCAAGGTACTACAATGACCTTACGGTATGTATGCCCCGACCCCGGGAAAAACGGAGCACCTCTTATTTTTACCACTTTGCTCTTGCTTTGGTAAAAGCCAAGTGAGGGCAAAGTGGCAAAATTAAGAGGTTGGAGTTTTTTGCTCGAGTGCTTCCCAAGGTACTACAATGACCTTATGGTATGTATGCCCCGACCCCGGGCAATTCGGAGCACCTCTTATTTTTACCACTTTGCCCTTGCTTTGTAGAGAGCCGAGTGAGGGCAAAGTGGCAAAGTTAAGGTGTAGGAGGTTTTGCCTCACGGGCTTCCCATGGTACTACAATGACCTTATGGGATGTATACCCCGACCCCGGGCAAATCGGAGCACCTCTTATTTTTACCACTTTGCCCTTGCTTTGTAGAGAGCCAAGTGAGGGCAAAGTGGCAAAGTTAAGGGGTAGGAGGTTTTTGCTCGCGGGCTTCCCATAGAACTACAATGACCTTATGGGATGTATACCCCGACCCCGGGCAAATCGGAGCACCTCTTATTTTTACCACTTTACCCTTGCTTTGGTAAAAGCCAAGTGAGGGCAAAGTGGCAAAGTTAAGAGGTTGGAGTTTTTTGCTCGAGTGCTTCCCAAGGTACTACAATGACCTTATGGTATGTATGCCTCGACCCCGGGCAATCCAGAGCACCTCTTATTTTTACCACTTTGCCCTTGCTTTGTAGAGAGCCAAGTGAGGGCAAAGTGGCACAGTTAAGGGGTAGGAGGTTTTTGCTCACGGGCTTCCCATGGTACTGCAATGACCTTATGGGATGTATACCCCGACCCCGGGCAAATCGGAGCAAGTCTTATTTTTACCACTTTGACTTTGCTGTGGTAAAAGCCAAGTGAGGGCAAAGTGGCAAAGTTAAGAGGTTGGAGTTTTTTGCTCGAGTGCTTCCCAAGGTACTACATTGACCTTATGGTATGTATGCCCCATACCCGGGCAATTCGGAGCACCTCTTATTTTTACCACTTTGCCCTTGCTTTGGTAAAAGCCAAGCGAGGCCAAAGTGGCAAAGTTAAGAGGTTGGAGTTTTTTGCTCGAGTGCTTCCCAAGGTACAACAATGACCTTATGGTATGTATGCCCCGACCCCAGGCAATTCGGAGCACCTCTTATTTTTGCCACTTTACCCTTGCTTTGTAGAGAGCCAAGTGAGGGCAAAGTGGCAAAGTTAAGGGGTAGGAGGTTTTTTCTCGCGGGCTTCCCATCGTACTACAATGACCTTATGGGATGTATACCCCGACCCCGGGCAAATCGGAGCACCTCTTATTTTTACCACTTTACCCTTGCTTTGGTAAAAGCCAAGTGAGGGCAAAGTGGCAAAGTTAAGAGGTTGGAGTTTTTTGCTCGAGTGCTTCCCAAGGTACTACAATGACCTTATGGTTTCTATGCCCCGACCCCGGGCAATTCGGAGCACCTCTTATTTTTACCACTTTGCCCTTACTTTGTAGAAAGCCATGTGAGGGCAAAGTGGCAAAGTTAAGGGGTACGAGGTTTTTGCTCGCGGGCTTCCCATGGTATTACAATGACCTTATGGGATGTATACCCCAACCCCGGGCAAACCGGAGCACCTCTTATTTTTACCACTTTGCCCTTGCTTTGGTGAAAGCCAAGTGAGGCCAAAGTGGCAAAGTTAAGAGGTTGGAGTTTTTTGCTCGAGTGCTTCCCAAGGTACTACAATGACCTTATAGTATGTATGCCCCGGCCCCGGGCAATTCGGAGCACCTCTTATTTTTACCACTTTGCCCTTCCTTTGTAGAAAGCCAAGTGAGGGCAAAGTGGCAAAGTTAAGGGGTCGGAGGTTTTTGCTCACGGGCTTGCCATGGTACTACAATGACCTTCTGGGATGTATGCCCCGACCCCGGGCAAATCGGAGCAACTCTTATTTTTACCACTTTGCCCTTGCTTTGGTAAAAGCCAAGTGAGGCCAAAGTCGCAAAGTTAAGAGGTTAGAGTTTTTTGCTCGAGTGCTTCCCAAGGCACTACAATGAACTTATGGTATGTATGCCCCGACTCCGGGCAATTCGGAGCACCTCCTATTTTTACCACTTTGCCCTTGCTTTGGTAAAAGCCAAGTGAGGCCAAAGTGGCAAAGTTAAAAGGTTGGAGTTTTTTGCTCGAGTGCTTCCCAAGGTACAACAATGACCTTATGGTATGTATGCCCCGACCCTGGGCAATTCGGAGCGCCTCTTATTTTTACCACTTTGCCCTTGCTTTGTAGAGAGCCAAGTGAGGGCAAAGTGGCAAAGTTAAGGGGTAGGAGGTTTTTGCTCGCGGGCTTCCCATGGTACTACAATGACCTTATGGGATGTATACCCCGACCCCGGGCAAATCGGAGCACCTCTTATTTTTACCACTTTGCCCTTGCTTTGGTAAAAGCCAAGTGAGGCCAAAGTGGCAAAGTTAAAAGGTTGGAGTTTTTTGCTCGAGTGCTTCCCAAGGTACTACAATGACCTTATGGTTTGTATGCCCCGAGCCCGGGCAATTCGGAGCACCTCTTATTTTTACCCCTTTGCCCTTACTTTGTAGAAAGCCATGTGAGGGCAAAGTGGCAAAGTTAAGGGGTACGAGGTTTTTGCTCGCGGGCTTCCCATGGTATTACAATGACCTTATGGGATGTATACCCCAACCCCGGGCAAATCGGAGCACCTCTTATTTTTACCACTTTGCCCTTGCTTTGGTGAAAGCCGAGTGAGGCCAAAGTGGCAAAGTTAAGAGGTTGGAGTTTTTTGCTCGAGTGCTTCCCAAGGTACTACAATGACCTTATAGTATGTATGCCCCGGCCCCGGGCAATTCGGAGCACCTCTTATTTTTACCACTTTCCCATTGCTTTGTAGAGAGCCAAGTGAGGGCAAAGTGGCACAGTTAAGGGGTCGGAGGTTTTTGCTCACGGGCTTCCCATGGTACTGCAATGACCTTATGGGATGTATACCCCGACCCCGGGCAAATCGGAGCAAGTCTTATTTTTACCACTTTGACTTTGCTGTGGTAAAAGCCAAGTGAGGGCAAAGTGGCAAAGTTAAGAGGTTGGAGTTTTTTGCTCGAGTGCTTCCCAAGGTACTACTTTGACCTTATGGTATGTATGCCCCATACCCGGGCAATTCGGAGCACCTCTTATTTTTACCACTTTGCCCTTGCTTTGGTAAAAGCCAAGCGAGGCCAAAGTGGCGAAGTTAAGAGGTTGGAGTTTTTTGCTCGAGTGCTTCCCAAGGTACAACAATGACCTTATGGTATGTATGCCCCGACCCCAGGCAATTCGGAGCACCTCTTATTTTTGCCACTATACCCTTGCTTTGTAGAGAGCCAAGTGAGGGCAAAGTGGCAAAGTTAAGGGGTAGGAGGTTTTTTCTCGCGGGCTTCCCATGGTACTACAATGACCTTATGGGATGTATACCCCGACCCCGGGCAAATCGGAGCACCTCTTATTTTTACCACTTTACCCTTGCTTTGGTAAAAGCCAAGTGAGGGCAAAGTGGCAAAGTTAAGAGGTTGGAGTTTTTTGCTCGAGTGCTTCCCAAGGTACTACAATGACCTTATGGTTTGTATACCCCGACCCCGGGCAATTCGGAGCACCTCTTATTTTTACCACTTTGCCCTTACTTTGTAGAAAGCCATGTGAGGGCAAAGTGGCAAAGTTAAGGGGTACGAGGTTTTTGCTCGCGGGCTTCCCATGGTATTACAATGACCTTATGGGATGTATACCCCAACCCCGGGCAAATCGGAGCACCTCTTATTTTTACCACTTTGCCCTTGCTTTGGTGAAAGCCGAGTGAGGCCAAAGTGGCAAAGTTAAGAGGTTGGAGTTTTTTGCTCGAGTGCTTCCCAAGGTACTACAATGACCTTATAGTATGTATGCCCCGGCCCCGGGCAATTCGGAGCACCTCTTATTTTTACCACTTTCCCCTTGCTTTGTAGAGAGCCAAGTGAGGGCAAAGTGGCAAAGTTAAGGGTTCGGAGGTTTTTGCTCACGGGCTTCCCATGGTACTACAATGACCTTATGGGATGTATACGCCGACCCCGGGCAAATCGGAGCACCTCTTATTTTTACCACTTTGACCTTGCTTTGGTAAAAGCCAAGTGAGGGCAAAGTGGCAAAACTAAGAGGTTGGAGTTTTTTGCTCGAGTGCATCCCAAGGTACTACAATGACCTTACTGTATGTATGCCCCGTCCCCGGGCAATTCGGAGCACCTCTTATTTTTACCACTTTGCCCTTGCTTTGTAGT
The DNA here is from genome assembly GCA_029856935.1 of Cyclocarya paliurus. NCBI lineage: Eukaryota > Viridiplantae > Streptophyta > Magnoliopsida > Fagales > Juglandaceae > Cyclocarya > Cyclocarya paliurus. Next base: position 13,735 of record JARVXP010000446.1, read on the forward strand.
GAGCCAAGTGAGGGCAAAGTGGCAAAGTTAAGGGGTAGGAGGTTTTTGCTCGCGGGCTTCCCAAGGCACAACAATGACCTTATGGGATGTATACCCCGACCCCGGGCAATTCGGAGCACCTCTTATTTTTTCCACTTTGCCATGTGATGGGAACCAAGGTGGGCCTAGTCTTAAAGAGCATTTGCAAGTTTTAGATGGGCTAATTAGAAGATCAAGGAAGCAAGACAACAAATTAGTCTAGAATAATTGGGCTTGAGAATGCTTGGCCCACACATGTCTTATTTTTATGAACTAGGATTTTGGGAAGGCCTTGTATTGTGTCTAAGGGCTTATTTGGAAAGTTACATATTTTAGGAACTAGGGTTTAGAAAAGTACTGTAGCGCACTGTTCATGCAGCCGAATACTGTAGCGTTACTGTTCATGCGGCGATTCACTGTTTCGGTACTGTTCATGCAGGGGCATTTTTGAGAGAAAGGGTTTTATTTTGCCTAGGGTTTCAATAGGGTTTGGGTTAAAACACTCTTTGTAGTCTCATTTCAGAGATTAGACAATTTTGAATGTTATTTGTGAGTGAGTTTGCTCCTCTTTTTCTTCATTGAACTTTTGAACTTATCAAAGGCAAATCATAACCTTTGTGGCGTTCCTCCCTGTAATCTGGGTTCTTGAGACGGGTTATTCATCGGGTCTAGATTTTAATATAATCTAGGTTCTTGAAACGAGTTCTCATCGGGTCTAGATTCTCCATCCATTGACTTGATTTTGGCTTTCTTGGGTGCGTTTTCAAATTGATTGTGGGTTCAAGGGATTCCCTTCCTACGGGTTCATATCATTTGGTATTCAGAGCTCGGTTTCCAATCAGGTCTAATTCTATCCTTTATTTCTTGTATTCTTAAATTTAATTCTAGGGCTTCATTGTTCTAGGGTTCTAAAAAAAAAAAAAAAAAAAAAATAGAACAAAAAGTACGCTGCCAAAATTCTTAGGGTTTTGGGTTTGGCTGAAATTTGCATCTCCTAGGGTTTCAAAATTCTAGGGTTTCCTGTATCTCTAAGTTTGTCAATTGCTTGGAGTATCATTCCATTGATTATCTTCTATTTCATTGTCAATTCTTATGTGTTTGAATTCAATTATTTGATTTTCAATTGAATATTGCTGTTTGTGATTGAATTAGAGAAAAGAAAAGAAAGGAAAGGAAAAGAAAAGAAAAGAAAGGAAAAGAAAAGAAAAGAAAGGAAAGGAAAAGAAAAGAAAAGAAAAGAAAAGAAAGGAAAAAAAAATTCGAAAAAAAAAAAATCGAAAAAAAAAAATTAAAAAAAAAAAGGTAGCATACACATTGGTTGTGCTACATAGTTACAACAAAGAGCGGAAAAAAAAAAGACATTTGTTGTTTGAGTTTTATCGTCAAAGGGGCTGAAAACATCTTTCTAGTGGATATCTTGTTTTATCATTACTCTTTCCCTCATATAAATTCCATGAGTCTCGTGTCATTTTATTCATTCCTTATCTCTTGTTCTTGTCTCTTGGATTTATATTACTTGTTGGAATAATACAAGGTTGTCTTGTCTTGATTTAATTCAACTAGTTCTTAAAGAACTTGAGTGAGAAAACTATTGAGGTAAAAGGCAAGAGAGTGAGACTATTATCGGGAAAAAGCCAATTAAGAGTGAAACACGAGTGGAGTGACATTATTCGAGTGTAAACACGTAAGGGAGTGTGTGAGGTTTTTCACTAACAATCTTTTTGTGCAACACATTATGATGTCTCATAGGAGTGACTAATCACTAAAGGGTATGGAAGATAACTCATCCTTGGTGTTGCAAGCCATGCAACAACAGTTTGAGCAGTTGAACTTGGTGTTGGGTGAAGTGAGGGATAGGATGGATCATCGAGATGTCTTGATTAGAAATCTGTATGGTGGGAGAGATAGGCGGCAATGTGAGCCTAGTGTTGAAAATAAGTATGAGAATGGAGAGTATAATGAGGATGAGGAAGACCTTACATCTGAAGTTGGATTGGGTAGATATAGAAGAGTTAGGCGTGAAAGAAAAACTTGAGGGGAACCTAAGGGTCGGGATGGTGTAGATAGAGACTTTGGGAGCATCAAAATGAAAATACCATCTTTCCAAGGTAGAACTGACCCTGAAGTTTATTTAGAGTGGGAGAAAAGAATAGAATTGGTGTTTGGTAGTCATAATTACTCTGAGGAGAAGAAAGTGAAGTTGGCAGTAATTAAGTTCACTGATTATGCGATTATTTGGTGGGATCAATTAGTGACCAATAGGAGGAGGAATCTTGAGAGGCCTATAGAAACATGGAGAGAGTTAAAAGCTATTATGAGGCGGAGATTTGTACTAGCCACTACTATAGGGACTTTACCAAAAGCTCCAAAATCTTACACAGGGGTCTAGGAGTGTGGAGGATTACCATAAGGAGATGGAGGTGGCTATGATTCGAGCTAATGTAGTGGAGGATCGAGAGGCCACGATGGCTAGATTTTTGAGTGGGTTGAATATGGAGATAGCCAATCTAGTTGAGTTGCAACATTATGTGGAGGTAGAGGACATGGTGCACATGGCTATGAAGGTTGAGAGGCAGTTAAAGAGAAAATGTACAGCAATGTACACTTCAGTTTCTAGCATTCCTTGGAAATCAAAGTGGGATAAGAATGATGGAGTTGTAGCAAAGAGAAAGATTGAACCACCTGAGAAAAAAAATGAGGGTGAGGATGAAATCTCAACAAAAAGAGAGAAAGAGTTGAAAAACAATTGTGAAATGAAAGTTCAAAAAAAAAGGAGAGTGAAGGAAAAAAAGAGAATGAAAATGAAAAAGAGAGTGAGAGGAAAAAGGTGAATGAGGTTGAAACATCAAGAGAAAGAGAGAGTGAAAAAGAAAATAGAGAGGTGGCTGAGAGTCAAGAAAAAAGAGATGAGTCATGTGAGGAAAAAGAAACAAAAGTGAGTTTTTGTGCTAAGGCAGGCTTTTATACTAACGAATTTAATGACTCTTTGCCTAGTGTTGTTGTTTTTTTGTTGCAGGGATATGAAGTCATGATTCCTAGTGGTGTGTTTAGTAGATTTCCACCTATTAGAGAGATTGAGCCTTACCTTGATTTTGTACCAGGTGCGACAATCCCTACCCGACCTTTCTTTGAAGAACATGAGTCCTTAACACACTTGAAA